>JACEFZ010008857.1:0-64158 GCA_014155875.1 Cepaea nemoralis | reverse complement strand
TAACTTAACTAATTAATTTTTAAAAAAGTCTTAACTGTTTCACACTTCTACTTTCTATTTTCCGCTATCCATTTTTGTTAGGTCCTAACTACTATTTTAGCATTGAATCTGTTAATTATTGTACACGTTGTGTGGTTCTGAATGTAATAAGTGTTTCGATATGTGCTGCTCAGATTTTGTAGGAACATGGTGGGGGAAGGAAGAGGATAAGAATGAAAGATGAGGTCATTAGGCTAACGAACACACAGTTAAATATCTTTTGATTCATATAATACTAAAGAACGATATTTAAAAACCAAAGACACAAACAATATACTGCACGATTTATTGTTTCATATATTTCGCAGCAACTGGTCATACAGCAAAGTTACAGATGGCACATGCAGTGAATGAATGAAATAATTCCTTTTAAATTTGAAACTAACGTAAGAGAATTTTACTTCTACATTAAGCCAAGCATTTTATCAGCACTGGAGAACTTGCATTAAACGCAGTGGTGACTACACTGAAAAATTATACATTTGTTTGTTTTTTTCACTATTAAAGTAAATGTTAAACACCCCCCCCCCAAAAAAAAAAAAAAAAAATAAAAAAAAAAAAAATAATAATAATAATTAAGGTTTCCATTTGGAATTTGGTACATGTCAAAAGTGGGGCGGTCATCTTTAAACTGTCCTTATGATGTCACCAAGTTCGTCCGTAGCGTGACGTCACGTGCTAAACACTCTTGCCACCCTTAACAACAATACTGACAGTTTACAGGACAAGGACCTGGTTATTGTGATTTCTGTCACACTTTTAATATTTTGATTTGATGCTCCCTCGTATAACACTGGCACATTCAACGTCTAATAACATGGCATCAATTACTTATGTGCCCCTATGGCGAATCTCTAATAACATGGCATCAATTACTTATGTGCCCCTATGGCGAATCTCTAATAACATGGCATCAATTACTTATGTGCCCCTATGGCGAATCTCTAATAACATGGCATCAATTACTTATGTGCCCCTATGGCGAATCTCTAATAACATGGCATCCTTAGTTATGTGGTTTATGTGGCCAACCTCTAATAACATGGCATCCCTACTTATGTGGCTTATGTAGCCAACCTCTAATAACATGGCATCTCTACTTATGTGGCTTATGTGGCCAACCTCTAATAACATGGCATCTCTACTTGTGTGGCTTATGTGGCCAACCTCTAATAATATGGCATCCCTACTTATGTGGCGTATGTGGCCAATCTCTAATAACATTAGAACGATTAGTATTATGATAGTTCGCTGGCTGTTGAACGAGGGGACTGAGCACGTGTCGGAATTCCTGAGTTTAGTGATGTCGGTTCTTAACTCAACTCAACTAAACTCAACTCTCTAATATCATGGCATCCCTACTAATGTCGCTTATATGACCAATCTCTAATAACATGACATCCCTACTAATGTGGCTTATATGACCAACCTCTAATAACATGGCATCCCTACTTATGTGGCTTATATGACCAATCTCTAATAACATAACATCCCTACTAATGTCGTTTATATGGCTAACCTCTAATAACATTGCATCCCTACTTATGTGGCTTATATGACCAATCTCTAATAACATGGCATCCCTACTTATGTGGCTTATATGACCAACCTCTAATAACATGCATCCCTACTTATGTGGCTTATATGTCCAATCTCTAATAACATGGCATCCCTACTAATGTCGCTTATATGGCCAACCTCTAATAACATTGCATCCCTACTTATGTGGCTTATATGACCAATCTCTAATAACATGGCATCCCTACTTATGTGGCTTATATGACCAACCTCTAATAACATGGCATCCCTACTTATGTGGCTTATATGTCCAATCTCTAATAACATGGCATCCCTACTAATGTCGCTTATATGGCCAACCTCTAATAACATTGCATCCCTACTTATGTGGCTTATATGACCAATCTCTAATAACATGGCATCCCTACTTATGTGGCTTATATGACCAACCTCTAATAACATGGCATCCCTACTTATGTGGCTTATATGTCCAATCTCTAATAACATGGCATCCCTACTAATGTCGCTTATATGGCCAACCTCAAATAACATGGCATCCCTACTTATGTGGCTTATATGACCAATCTCAAATAACATGGCATCCCTACTTATGTGGCTTATATGACCAACCTCTAATAACATGGCATCCCTACTTATGTGGCTTATATGTCCAATCTCTAATAACATGGCATCCCTACTAATGTCGCTTATATGGCCAACCTCTAATAACATTGCATCCCTACTTATGTGGCTTATATGACCAATCTCTAATAACATGGCATCCCTACTTATGACGCTTATATGACCAACCTCTAATAACATGGCATCCCTACTTATGTGGCTTATATGTCCAATCTCTAATAACATGGCATCCCTACTAATGTCGCTTATATGGCCAACCTCAAATAACATGGCATCCCTACTTATGTGGCTTATATGACCAATCTCAAATAACATGGCATCCCTACTTATGTGGCTTATATGACCAATCTCAAATAACATGGAATCCCTGCGTATATGGCTTATGTTCCCTGATGACATTTGGTAAAATCCTCATCTAGGTATATTTTTGAAGATTGACCTGCTCTGGCAGGTCGTCCCAGCCTAAATTAGGCACTAAGAAATGTCCTACGAAACAAAGGCAGTGGACGTGAGTGTGATCATAACACCCTCGAAATAGAGCCGCGGTAGTGTATTAGCTGGCAGCTGGCCTGAAGGCCCGATGGTTTAAATCTGCGTCGAGGCGGATGCTTAACATTGACCTCGACTTACAGGTCCACCCATCCTGAAATGGTTACCAAGACACGTCTTGGGAAGAAAAGGCGGCTTTCTTGATACTGACCACATCACCCACCAAGTGCCGACTGGTCTCTATAACTATGGGCACCAAATGCCCAATGATTTTTAACATATGTGAAAGGATCGTCTACTTGTAATTTGCTCCCCATGTTCCATAGTATTTTATTAATATATGGAGTAAGCACCAAATACCCGATACCTCCCATGGCGTTTAAATGATTCCTTTATTTTTCTGTCACCTAGTGCTGTCGATCGTAAGATCAAGGGGAATAGTGGCAGAGGCCTACCAAGAGAAATGTTACTGGATGGATTGAGACGGTGGCATGGATAATATCCACAGCAGCATTGATCCAGAACACCAAAGATCGAGATCCGTGGAGAGACATGAACGCCTACCCCAGCTGGCATGGTACTTGATGATGATGATGATGATGATGATGATGATGATGATGATGATGATGATGATGATGATGATGATGATGATGATGATGATGATGATGATGAAGCTAGGGTTATCCCAGAGTCTTGTGGTCCTAAAACAATCTCCTCTTCGAGAGAAATTTCAGCTCAGGCCCAACTGACCGGGAAAACCAGTACGCCAGCAACATCTCTATCGAAGCTCCCAGCACAAATAAACCAAACTGCTCTATCGAAGCTCCCAGCACAAATAAACCAAACTGCTCTATCGAAGCTTCCAGCACAAATAAAGCAAACTGCTCTATTGAAGCTCCCAGCACAAATAAAGCAAACTGCTCTATCCAAGCTTCCAGCACAAATAAAGCAAACTGCTCTATCGAAGCTTCCAGCACAAATAAGGCAAACTGCTCTATCCAAGCTTCGAGCATAAATAAAGCAAACTGCTCTATCCAAGCTCCCAGCACAAATAAGGCAAACTGCTCTATCGAAGCTCCCAGCACAAATAAAGCAAACTGCTCTATCCAAGCTTCCAGCACAAATAAGGCAAACTGCTCTATCCAAGCTTCGAGCACAAATAAAGCAAACTGCTCCATCGAAGCTTCCAGTACAAATAAAGCAAACTGCTCTATCGAAGCTTCCAGCACAAATAAAGCAAACTGCTCTATCCAAGCTTCCAGCACAAATAAAGCAAACTGCTCTATCGAAGCTCCAATCACAAATAAGGCAAACTGCTCTATCGAAGCTTCCAGCACAAATAAAGCAAACTGCTCTATCGAAGCCGTCAGCACAAATAAGGCAAACGCTTCGAAGATTTCTCAATCTTCTCCAATAGCTTTTAATTCACATATAATATTTGGACAAGTGTACTTCTTGCTCTCACGGGGACACGATATATGCAAATATCAACATCAAATGGCGTTCTCACAGGCAGCACTTCTCTACATCATAATTCTCCATAATTGATTTCTTCTCTGACACATTTTTGGGCTTTCGGAAATATGTATAAGAAGCGCGCACACACAGACATGTATGTATGCGCGCACACACAAACATCAATACACACACACACACAAACACCCACCCATACATACATAAGGGGCGTTCATTTGAAATCCGTTCATGCCGCACCGCGCGTAATTGCGTACATTGAACATGATTATGTCATAGTCATGTGATAAATACTGACCAATGAATAAAAGCTCACGTGCTTATTGTACCATAATGCATAGGTTCTGTTTCTGACCGAAGAGAAAATGGCCGGGTTGATGCAAAATCCGTCCAAAGAAGCTCAAAGAGCGGTGATTCAGTTTCTTTCATTTGAAAGATGTCGACCAGTGGACATTCGTCGAAGAATGCAGGCAACGTATGGTAACAAATGTGTGTCGAAGACAACAGTGACAGACTGGGCACGAATATTTCGTAAAGGACGCCAGTTCACGGCAGATCTTCGACGGCTGGGTCAAGCGCATATTGTTGCAACAGAAAAATCAATTGCCGAAATTAATGCAGCAGTACAGATGAACCGTTGTCGAAGCATATGTTCGCTAGCGAAAGAATTTGATGTTTCAATTGGGACAATTCAAAAGATCGTTCGTAAGAAACTGCAATATTGGAAAGTGTGTTCACAGTGGGTACCAAGGATGTTGACCGACCACGAAAACGAGGAACGTAAGAGATGGTGTTTGAACCACTTGCTGCGTTACAGTGTGGAGGGTGATGAATGTCTCTTCTGCATAGTGGCAGGTGATGAATCATGGTGTCACCACTTTGAGCCGAGCAGCGAAAGAGAGAGCATGCAATGGAAGCTTGCTGGATCACCAACAGCCAGAAAATTCAAGATACAGGTTACCGCTAGTAAGGTTATGCTGAGCGCATTTTTTTTTCCATGAAGGGCTATTGTTGGCCGACTTTAAAGAACCTGGTGTCAACATCAACTCTACCCACTACTTGCAAACACTAGACAAGCTGCAAACAGACATCAAGAATAAACGACCCGGCATGCTTTCTAGCGGTGTGATTTAGTTGCGCGATAATGCTCGTCCGCACGTCGCAAAGATTGTGCAGGAAGCATTAGCAAGGAAGAAATGGGAAATTCTGCAACATCCAGCCTATAGTCCTGATTTGTCACCATGTGATTTTCATTTGTTCGGCCCTCTAAAGAAAGCTCTCAAGAGGCAACGATTTCACACAGATACAGACGTAATGAACGCGGTAAACACTTGGTTCAGTGAGCAACCACAATTCTTTTTTTTTTATGGACGGCATTCGCCACCTACCTAAGCAATGGGATACTTGCCTGAATGCCTACGGTGACTTCTTCTGACCAACCCATGGTGCATAATTCATTAAAAATGAATGCTTTGTTTAATTCTACCACACCTGTTAATGTTTCTTTCATACTTTTGTAATAAATCCATCGAACAGGTTTCAAATGAACGTCCGTAATCTATATATATATGTATATATATATTATATATATATATATATATATATATATATATATATATATATATATATATATATATATATATATATATGGAGAGAGAGAGAGAGAGAGAGAGAGAGAGAGAGAGAGAGAGAGAGAGAGAGAGAGAGAGAGGTATTCATATGTACACACTCGTTTATTGGAGAACGGTGGAAAACGTGTCTCACCTTGAATACCATACAGAGCGAAGTAAATGGTAACATCAAAGCAACAGACCCTGCCCAAAACACAGTCAGTGGTATTAATTTAGAACATTAAAAGTCTTAAATGTCGAGAGGATCGACTTCAATGCACCGGGCTTTATCCCATATGGATCGGTCTCCTTCAGAAGGGCGACCTGCCGAAAGTGCTGCACAAAGCACGAATTCGGTAGCTCCAGCGACGACCCCCAGGAATATCCGAGATAAATGCACTCGTGAACCGCAATAAGTAGCCTGGAATCGAACTCACAACCTTCGAAACGCCAGGCAGTCGGCTTGACTACTTCGCCACAGAGGCTCTCGACATGTACATGAATATACATATGAAGACATCGATAACTAATGCCAGAAATAGAATACGATGAAATCAGATATTCAAACTTGATGATGTGGACTTAGTTGATGCTATTGCTCTCCTGTCCGAAACACGAACATGATGCAAGATAAACTAAACACACTTGAGGGGAACAAGACAAATCAGATCTAGAAGATTAAAATGGAAACACAAAGATAATGAAGATAAGCTACTAACCCTGATCTCCCTTGGTGATTCCTAATTTTCAAGATGTGTAATCACTCACCTATTTATGTAACAATGTAGACACAGATGGGGTACGAACAGAAAGTTAGTTCCATATCCTTTACAGGACGTCAACCCCAGCATTTTTTTTTTTTTTTTGGATGCACGTGATTTCTTGTAAGTTTACGTTCATTAGTTTAACATTGCTTTCTGAATGCCGGCACTCATACGATTATAAGAAAACCAGAGCAAGGCGGTCTGCTTCCAAATCGCCAGCAGCAGTCTTTCGATCGCGGTATGTGGGATTACGAATTGCATTTGTAATTCTTTCGCTACACTGCCCGCTGATATTACACGTGATATTAAAAGATGAATACAAAAGGAGGGAGGGGGTTTCTTCCTTTTCCTCTTTTCTTTTTCTCTTCCTCTTTCGAGGGAAATGCGTTACACCTGGTTAAGTACCTGAAAGGTCAGTGTGTCCGACTTCGGCATGCTTTTGTGTATGGTTTGCTTCCTCTAGACAGATTCCACCCAGGGTAACGAGCTCCGTCTACCCTGGGTAGGTTTTTTTCCTATCAATTTTAGCCGGACAGCAGCCTTAAGACCTGCCCTTTGTGATTTCCAGCCGTCGGTAGATTTTTTAAACTTTCGCAGCTTCTACGCGTGACCCTCGTTTTTCATCATTATCCTAGATGCCTAGGTGTCAAATTTAACTACCCAAGAGATCAGGAGGATGCGTTATAGCGGTAGATACATATGGCTCTTCCGCCAGTTTTCAGCTCTGTTCTGCGGACGCATTAACATATCAGCCACGTCTTCCCTGAAGGTTCTCTTCTGAATACAGCATCAAAACTGATAGTCCAGTAGTTCTGAAGTTACTGTATCGTTACCTGTAGTGCATATTAATTCTCCTAGCAATATAAGAATAACAACTTCATTTATCCTGTGCCATGCCGGTAAGCATGGGCGGTCATATTTCGCCATCTCACTCGCTCACTAGAGTCGTTTGCCTTATTGCATCTATTTTCAATCTCTTTTTCTAATTTGCCATTTGATGAGATTCTACTTCCTAACTACTTGAAGCTCTTTACTTGTATCAGGGAGAGATGAATCTTTGTTGTTGTTTTCTCTATGGTTATAGTCATAACCTCTTTTTTACTGATGCTATTTTTCATGTTACGTTCCTTACATACTTTGTTAGGCCACTTATGTTGACTTGTAATTCTTCTTCTCATTTTGCTGTTAGTGCTTGATCGTCCGCAATTAGGAGTTTTTTTATTGGTGTAAATTTGCCCGTTAGTTTTTCTGTTTTCTGTTCGTCAAGCGATGTTGTTTTCTGTTTGGCTAGTTTCTTTATATGTGTCGTCTATATAGGTTGTGAACGAGAGGGGAGACAGGACACAACCTTGTCGTACTCTGTATCTTATGGTGAAGGGTTCTGGGTGTCCTCCATTTGTTCTTACCGTGCATTCACTGTTGTATAAACTTCTACATAGGTTTGTTAGATGTGTACTCACTCCGTATCATGTAAGAATTCCCACAGCTTGTTTCTGCTTTCTGCCTACTCCATAAAATGCCCTTTCTTGAACAACAAAGGCTAAATAAGGGTGTTTAAATAAATTCGATTGAATTTTCTATAATATATCTAAGAGCAAAGATGGCATATGTGCATCCTTTGGTGTTCTTAAATCCAAGTTGTGTTTCGCTTAACTGGGGTTCTATTGTAAGTCTTAATCTTTCTCCAGAAGTTTGCAACAAATTTTTCCAGTATATTTCAATAAAGAAATGGTTCTGTATTGTGTGCGATCGCTTATACCGCATTTGTTCTTCCAAAGTGGGATAATTATGGCGCTTCATCGGTCTAGTGGTGTCTGTTGTTCTTGCCCAAACAGGTTAAATAATCAATGTAGCCTATGTTCCTGCTACTCTTGCTGCTTTAATTAGTCCATTTGGCGTGTCGCCTTGTCCCGGTGATTTATTCAATGGAGCTACTCTGCTGGCTGCTCTAATTTCTTCTTTCATAATGTCTGGATCTAGTTCTACCAATGGTAGCTGTGACGGTTTCGTGGATTCCCGTGGCATCTGATGGAATGTTGAGAAGTTGTTCGAAACTACTGCCTCCATCTGTTTAGGAATATGGTTTTGTTCACATACTGGCTCTTCTTTTTCGCTATTAATTATTCAGTTGGGTCAAAAGTTTCTGCTTTGGTTCTCATTGCACTGATCTTTTGTTGAAGTTTCTAGTCGCCTCGTTGTAATTTTATTTAGGGTTTCACCATATTCCTCCAATATTTTTATTTTTCTCTCTTTATTATTCTATTCACGCGTCCTTCTTTCAATTTCTGTGTTCTATGTAATCACGATCCAGTTTGATTTTCTCCCATTTTATATATTTTTCATTATTGTCTTTTTCAGCTTTCTTTACCTCGGCGTTCCACCTAATTTGTTATTTTCTTTATGCGTGTTTTTTTATTTTTGTGTGTGGTTCCACATGTATTTGCGCAGTGTTTAAAGTACTTGATTTGAACTCCCATTCTTCTCACACTGCTTTTCATCTTAGGTAGTTTTACAAGATTTAATTTAGTTCTTTCTCATAATTTTCCCTTACTGCCTCGTCGTTGATATTTCTTTTTAAGTTTAATAATTCGCATTGTATGTTTTTGCCTTTTCCCTTTCCTTTCTTCTTCTGTTGGTTCTTATTGTGGCAATAGCTGATTTCTGATCTGTGTTTATACTTAAGTCGGGCACTGCTCATGCATCTAATCTATTTCTCTTTGTGTTATTTATGTTTACTATAAAATTAATTTGGCTTTTGGTATCTATATCGTCCTATGTGTACCAGGTGTATATTTGTAAGTTTTTGTGTTTATATAATGTGTTTGTTATAAAGAGGTCGGGTTGAATGCATATCTCTATCAACCTACTTCCATTATGACTTCTTTCATTGTAATGGTCTCCAAACGCTCCAAGATCTTTCCCTGTGTCCGTTCTGTTGTGTCCTAGTCTTGCATTGAAGTCTCCCATAACTATAATTTTATTTTGTTTTTTCTATTTTATATAGTATATAATGTATATCTTCGAAGAACACTTCGCATTCTTGCTCATATTTGTTTGTATTATATCGTGCGTATATTTGCTGTTATTTCTCTTCTTCTTTGCGTTCATCCGGAGTGATTTTTTCAGATGTGATTGCGGTGTGTCTGGTTAGGCACCCTCGGGTCGAAACCCTCAGGCCAACACATCCGACTTTTAGCGTGCATTTTTGACCAGGTTAGCAATCCTGGGAGACTCTCACTTTTGTGGTACCGTCCACATCTCAGCTGGTCTAGTTGGAACAGTCGAAGACTACACGGTCATCCCTCAAGTGAAGGCAGGGACAGTCCATAGCATTTTCCGCCATCCTGGGTGGCTTCCATAATTGCAGAGCCGGCACATAACGCTTTGGTGCTGGGTTTACCGAGGGAATCGTCACGTCCTGCTCATGGCTGTTTTAATTCCTCACTTCAATATATTGGGCATTTCGCTCGCCCTGGGCCGTTCCTGCACAAACCAGTCAGCTCTGCGGTTGGTTTCCACTAAGCGAGTTTTCGGACATGTGCTTGTCCCTGTACCCATCAGAGCTGTTCCAGGCACGGCGGACATTCGGAAAACTACCTAGTCAGAGCTATTCCGAACAAGAGCGGCATTCGGAAACTAGGTAGTCAGAGCTGTTCCTAGCACGGGAGACATTCGGACGAGACATTTCACTCGGACGTAAATGCGTAGTGTCAATATTTAGTTTGCCACCCGTAGGACGACACTTCCGACTTCCGGCGGGCATTTTTTAGTGAGGTTAGCCTTCCTCTGGTTTCGAGACACGTTAGACTGTTGTAATGCCACCCACATCTCAGCTGGTCAAGATAGAACGATCTACGATATCGTGGTCTGCCCTCAAGGGAAGGCAGGGGCAGACCATGGGCATTATCTCGCTATCCAAGGAGGCTTCCATAATTGCAGAGCCGGCACATATTGCTCTGAGACTGGGCTCACCCAGGGAGTTTCCACGTCCTGCTCATGGCTGCTTTAGTTCCTCACTTCCATGTGTTGGGCATCCCACTTGCCACCGATCGCTCAATCACACACCAGGAGCGGTCAGACTGCGAGTGACATCCACTCGGTAAGCTTTTGCTTGTGACTTCAGACCACGCAATAGGTTCGCTCGCCGTGCGTTCCATTTCGCGTTGATGAGACATTCTTCCACTTTTGTCTACACTCTCTATGAGTTAGATACAGACAGTTTCCGTAACCCTTCGACTGGGGCACTTTTCTGACTTTTTTGTACTCGCTCACGAGGTAGGCTACATGTGCTGCCGGCTCAGCACCGTACCTTCGTGCAGCAGTGAACGGGAAACGGCCAGGCCCCTTCATCCGGGAAACTCTCATATCCCCCAGCTGGGAGCCTTCGAACATGTATCAGACCTGAGCATGTAGCTTGCTCAGTATCATGTTTCTATTTTCCGGTAGACGGGTATCAGCCTGGCTCTAAGATCCGAGGGTTTGTGGCTTAGAGGCGTTCAGCCAAAGCCCTCGACAGGGAGCCTTAAGAGTTTTGTCCGGACCAAGAAATTCTGCCTTTGTGCACCTCATTTAAATTTTGACTGCTATCCTCAGTCTATGCCTGCACAGCAGGTTGTGTCTCTCTTAGTCTGGTCCCTATCCCATAAGCTGTCCGATATGTAATTTTTCACCCATCGGCAAGCAAATGGGGTCTATGGGACACGCAAGCTCCCCCACCACGTCAAGGTGGAGACACATCGGGGGAGTGCTGTTATTTTATTCTCACTGTTATAATTCTTTCTGATATATATTTTATTTCTAAGATATTTTGTTAGCCGTTGTTTAATAACTATTCCTACAACGTGTCCTTTCCTTTCTTCCCGCTAGTAAGTAGACAAACGTATATCTGTGGTGGATCTCCTTGTATCCTTTACCTTTTATTCTGATGTCCGCTTTTCCCATCAGTTCAATTTTTCTATTTTCCATTGTTTCTATGAGATTTTCTTCTTTCCTGTTAAGACCGCAATTTCTTAATACATTTTAAACATTTATTAATTGGCTTTAGCGCAAAATAGGACTTAAATGGTATGAGAGAATCACAACTGTAGAGCTCATGTACCAGTGAATCAAGAGGTGAGGAAACACACCTCGGTGCTTGATGGGACATAAGCTGAGTAAATCTGTTAATAGTATAACTAGAAATGTCTTTGTCTATACTCCACAGGTGAAAACGAAACAGACGGTGACTTAAAACAGGTGGAAAAGACAATTGGTGACAGATATTTATACCACGAATTAACAAACTTCATAACAGAAAAAAAAAAAAAAACCGGTGCAACTAATCGTTGTTGTTGAAATTTACGAAAATAATTCTTACGTTTTACGTAAAGTCAGTGGTAATGTATGACTGCGAATCATAGACAATAATTCATGAAGCTCGCAAGAACATTTATCAATAGCTAACAAAATTTGCTTTTAGAAATGCATGTTAAAAAATACCTCTCAAATGTAGATTTTATCTGCAGTTAACCTAGTGTAGGCCACCAGCAGAGGCGGTCATTCGAATGACACGCAGCCACTTGTTACTTCATGGGGCGCCGCTTGACCCTTGGGAACCTTGAGAATTTAAATAATTGTTTTAAACAAAAAACACAGACAGGCAAAATGAATAATATGAATATTTAGAAAGAAGCTCAAACGCACATAAAACTTACACACCCATAGAAAGGAGGCAGTCAACATTCGTTGACACCATGGTATCGGAAACAGGTAGGTTGGCTGCCGCGTAGTTAATACTGGAGTCACTAAACACAACATATGTTTAGATATCTCGACGTCAGGAAAACTTCCCTCAAAAACAGGAGAATTTTTCGTTCAAAGTCTATGTCAACGAAAAGGAAAGACAGACAAAAGAAAACACAATAGGCAAAGAAAAAGAATATGTTTTGGGGAATATAAAGAAAGTAAGCCGATCTGTACAAAACTGCCTTCTTCAGATCCCATGTTAGGTATTCTTGCTTTTTTTTCTGTTTGTTTATTTTTGTTTTATGAAGTGCTGAAGTACTATATAGAACCTTTTGTGCTGTATAACAGTGAATCTTGGAATATAAATGAACAAATAGAAAGAACATGAAAACAACAGAGATGTGGTTCCTAAGACGAATGTTGCGAATTCTTTGGAATGCCAGAGTAACTAACAACGATTGCCTGAAAGAGGCTAATGAAACTGGAACATTATATACAATAATAAGGAAGATACACACAACTTTCTTTGGTCATGTGATGAGAAGAGAGACATTGGAGAATATCGTGACGACTGAAAAAATCAAGGAGAAGAGAGGCAGAGGCTTAGCAAGAGAAATTATGCTGGATGGATTGCTACGGTGGCATGGAGGAATATCAGCGGCAGAGTTGATCCAGAGCACCAAAGATCGAGATATGTGGAGAGACATGAACGCCTGCGCCAGCTGGCAAGGCACTTGATGATGATGATATTTTTGTAGCTTTGTTTTTCTGGTTCTGTGAGAAGGACGTTGGTCTAAACGTTAGCCTGCATCTGTTTGTGTTTGTCATTTCACACAGCTTCATATTCCTATTTTGTGTTGATTGGAACTTCTTCTACAACGTCATGAGATGAACCGCTCAGAAATATATTGCAGAACTCTGTTAGAAAATGTATAAATGTGAGAAAGATAAGATTGTCGTCAGTATTGCACTGTGGTATGGACAATATCAGAACACCATTTAACCTGTGAAGAAGCAGGATCACCAACTGAAGGTGATCAGACCTCTATTGATAACGATATTGACTTGCATCATTCAAACAAACATATAAATAATTTTAACATTGAAATAAAGGACAGATTTGATCTAGGGATCTTATTTCAAGATGTGGATTAAAATGGGAAATGTTGAAGAAGTCAATCAGTTAGGCTGCAGAAACAACCATTCCAAAAGTAAAGAAAGTGGGTCTCGTAAAATGGATGACTGAAGTAATTTTACGATTTAACTGAAACACGAAGACAAAAAAAATAACAAAAATAATCCTGACAAATACGAAGAGATTCACAGAAAATTCAGAACATTATATAAAGAGGCGAAAGAAGCATGGTTTGAGAAAAACTGCATGGAAATTTAAAAACAACACAACAGTTTTTTTGTTTTTTTTTAAAATTCGCATATCCTTTACAGGACATCGCTGTCAACAGCAGCATCTTTCAGCTGTCTGTTGATCTCTTGGCAAGATTACGCTCAGTAGTTTGTCATTGCTTTCTGAGTGGCCGGCTCAGTATCCCGCAAGTCACGAGCGGGGGTCGAACCGCCTCAGCTTTCGCCCCGCTACGAGACTCTGCGTGATAAACGGGATTACAGAGAGAAAGTGTTGTAACCCCACAGCCAGAGAGACCGGCAACACAACAGTAACAATAGCAAATTAATGCACACAAGAATCTGCAAATCTAACCATTAGAGAACTCCTGTTTGCGGACGACCAAGCACTAATAGCAAAATAGAAGCCGGTCAAGCTGAATTACATGACCATATAATATAAATAGTCTAAACGAAATGTATAGGGGACATAACATGAAAATTAGCACAAGTAAAACAGAGGTATTGACTATAACTAAAGAAGAAAAAGCAACAACCATTCACCTAGACGAACATCCCTTAAAACAAGTAAAGAGTTCTAAGTACCTAGGAAGTATAATATCATCAAATGGCAAATCAGAAGACGAGATTGAAAATAGATGCAGTAAGGCAAACCAACTCATTGGACACATGGCACCAATATTAAAGAACAAACATGTATCAATAACTACTAATAAAGCACTTTACAACACAATCTTCCTACCAGCTCTATGCTACCAATGCAAAACCTGGACAATGACAGAAAACAAGAAAAGAAAAATCACAACAGAAATGAGATTCCTGAGAAGAATACTCAGCTTATCAAGAAGAGATAAGATCAGAAATGAAGAAATCAGGACTAAAGTTGGGGCTATAGCAGCACTAGATTTTATTAGAAGGCAGCAAGTCAAATGGTTTGGCCATGCAAGTTGATTATCAACTAACAGTATACCACAACAAGCAATGATGTACAGACCAGAGGGAAGCAGAGGAAGAGGCCGACCACGTAAACGATGGGCCGCAGGGGATAACAGACTCCATGGGAATATCGACACATGAAACCCATAAGCGGGCACTCTCCCGCTGTTAATACTTCACCTCGACACCGCAAGGTACAAGAGGAACATGATGAGATGAGATGAGATGAGATGAGAAGAATCAGGTATCTACTAATAAAAGAACACATGGATTAACAGGATGTCTGAAAACAAAAGATGGAAAAATCATAATAGAGAAGGATTATATTATAGACGCATGGTTAGTGTAGGTGAAAGAACTCTATGATAATACACGTGAAAAAAGTTGCATGTTTCTGATAATATGGAAAGAAAACAATACTGAAAATGGAAGTTCAGCATGCTCTCAATCAAATGAAAACAGACAAGATCCCGGGTCCAGACAACATCACAACAGAAATGATTAATGCCTTTGAAAAGTATGGTATAAACCAAGTTACCAGATTGCTAAACAATATATATATATATATATATATATATATATATATATATATATATATATATATATATATATTATATATATATATATATATATATATATATATATATATTATCCAACCCCTTACTTTTATTTGTCGTCCCGACAAAAGAAATGTACCATCATATCTCCTCACCCCAACTATCTCTTTAAAAGTTACCATCTCAAAATTTCACCTCAAAATAAAATCATTGGTCTTCAGTAACCACATCAAAAAGTAAAATCACTAATCAAGCAAGCAAGTACTAACATCTACACATAAACCGTCATCAAAATGACAAAGGCAAAACAAATCTATGTCACATGTTACCTCCTCCAAAACCTAAACTGCTGGTTATATCCCTGAAGAGTACCACTAAAAAAAATAGTCTTGTTCTTTTCATACATCACTTACAATGTGAAACAGTGTAGATTACATCACCAGGCATCAGTCAGTTCAAAATACCAATAATCTGAACACAAAAGTATAAACTATACTAACCCAGTTGTTGGTACTAATGACTAAAATAAAATATCAGTGATGAAAAATAGCTCTTCTGCTATAAGAGCACCAATCATAACAGAATGAATACAACCCTCACTTCTTACATAAAAATAAATAAACAAACATAAAAGCTACATAAACATTAAACAAGTAACCTTTATATTGGTTACTACTTCCCTTAACTCTGGAAATCCAACACAAAATGTATTTAAAAATAATACCATTTGTCTCTTCAAATATAAGCTTCCTGCAGCTACTGTGGTACCTAAATGACTTGTTTTTCTATCAACCTGTATCTCTACACTAAAAAGAACATTTCATCACGTGTCACCTGTAACCTGAATATAAACATAAAGGAAAATATACCGGGCCAACAAAACATTGTTATTTCAATAATATCCCACCTCATGAATTCACTCTGGAAGTTACTCTCTTACTGGACATGATGGTAATGACAACACCACATGAACAACAGAACCACCCCTTTCACCTGGTCTGCCTGGCGTTCTTGCACTCTAAAAGAAAGACATGTCATCACATGACACCATCTACCTGCAATCATAATATATAACAACAGCAAAACATAACTGCTAATTAACTAACTACACTAAGGCTGTCAATCCAAAAGACTGGAATTCCTAAACGGATGAAAACAGTCTCTATCTTTCACAACCATGTCTAACGGGCAAAAGTTCTTGCTGGTGGTCTTTCACAATCCCCTTTCGCACAAAGTCACGAGTTGACATATCGGTATGCAGAAAATTTTGGCCCACACCCTTCACAAAACACTGACCATCTGTCACATCACTTTGACCATCTGTCACAAGTCTAACCCTCAAGTCACCCTCTAACTGTTCAGCCACACTGACACAAGGAGACTTCCATTGTCTCCTCCTCCTCCGCCTCTTCCTGCGAAAGAAATTTCTCTGGTTGCCACACATAACCATCCGGCTACCAGAAGTTGACACTGCACCCACCTGAACTGCTGGGGCTGATCCTTTAGAAGGATCAACCTGGGGCGGACTCTGTTGTCGCTTAAGGCCCTGCTGGTCTCTGTGGCTTACGTTGGCAAATGCTTTGCTACAATTGACTCCAGAGGGGTTCTGAATAACACCAACCCCTCTCTTCGGACACCTGTTTTGGAGGTGTGTGCGGCTTCGACAAACATTGCACCTCTTGCGTTGTACCTTGGGCTGCAGCAACGAATCAGCTAAGGCTCTCATCCGACCTAGCTTAGCTCGAAGTTCCTCCACCACCACATCATCATGCTGGACCCCTTGACACTGACCACTGGCATTAGGCCACCTCTCTGAACTGTAATCTTGACGTTCTACATATTGGTATGTACAGACTTCTGGAGCTAACGACACACCAGCCCATCGCATGGCCAAGTCTCTAACACAAAGGAAAGTCACTGACGGGTCATTCAATATCCTCTCCTCTGCCATTCTCCTGCTGAGAAAATTATGTAGTTTTGCAACAAACCAGTCTCTTAGGATCACTGGATCCCAAGCAACCATGCCCCTCTTTCTCTGAGCTTCCAGCACCAAACGAAAGGCTTTGTGGACCCGGTGAGAGAAATCCATGATGGATTCCTCTGCATCTTGTGTTACTTGAAAGAAAGACGCAGCCAGTTCCACCATGCTGCGCTGCTCTCCATATACCTGCTGAATGGTCTGCAGCATCTCTTCAGGGTCATTACAAGCTGACCTAAGCTCAAGTTCTGCCCACACACTGGGAGCAACACTTTCACAAATAATGTCCACTTTGTCCTCATCGCACACCGCACCAGCCCTCCAGGCAGATCTCACCTTCCTCACATACTTCTCAACAGCTGGCCCACCTTGCCGGCCAAAACAAGGTACTTCTATCTTCACAGGTGCCACTATGTACCTGACTTCACCAGTGGGCCCTGTGATGTCAGGGGCACCAACTGGGAGGGGAGCTACGGTCCCTAACGTTGAAGACAGAGCCATCTTTGCTCTGGATACGATACAGTGAAGGTGTACTAGGAGGCAATTTATCTGAGCCCACTCACCATACAGGGGACTCCTCTCTCATGCAGCAATGCCCGGGGGATCTCAGCAGCAAACCTGGGTTCTACTGTCACAACTCAAAGACAATTGACACCACAAACATAAACACTGACCTATCACACAAAACAATCACTAGATACTAAAACAATTCTAACAGAACAATTCAAAGGCTGCCACAATATCTCGTCGGGGTCGCCATTTTGTAGTCGATGGTAAAAGAGAAAGGGAGACAATCATAAAGACTGATGCTTCCTTCACTACGGTGCTAAGAGGTAAAGAGTAGTTCTGACTTCGTTACGGCCAAAGAAGAAAAATAGTGAAAAGAGAGAGAACCTCACACCGCCTCAACCAACAAAAAAAGATGATAGTGATTAGATAAGAAGATATACGAGATCTCAGGCAGGGGCCTCAACTCTGGACTGACTGTCATATTTGAGACCCAGACATTGGATTAAGGTGTTAGATTGTGGTAGAAATAGTGACTGTAAAAAGTAAAAACTAAAAGATACTAAACAAACAAATCAAGGACAAATAAACAAGCTCTTTATTTATTTCTTCTAACAGCACATGCGTGTCAATAACAGATACAATAGACAACTGTATATATCAAATCACCACAGTAGGTAACCCCTAACCAATCAACAGCACTTAAGACAACAGGGTACACCAAGTACCACAACACAGGTGCTCCAAACAATAGCTGATTAGACTGACACTATAAAGAACTTTGACACAAGCAACACTGCACAGACAATAAGGCACTACAAAAACATAGGTTACACAACATAAACCCCAAGACGCGACATAAACAAGAGTTGTGACACAATTTACTATCCCACCAAGAACCCAGGCCTGCTGACACTAACTAGTCAGCCGCTCCTGTAACAATGGAAAACACAATCTATGATTATCATGGTAAAGACAACATATTAAACACATGAAGCAATGAGCACATACAATATAACACATGAATTAACCCATAGGTCATAAATGTACCTCCATCTAATTATCTATTCTGTTATTCTGAGGTAACCCTTGATGTCTATGTCATGATCATTCTTTGCTACCCCCTTCTTCAAGGTGACTACATCTCTAATTGTTAAATACAACAATCAGTATTGCATCATCAGGTCACCCACTTTATTTTCTTCTCCAATTGTGCCACTGCTATCATGAGATTACACTTGATATTGCTAGAATGGACCACCTAATGCAACAATGTCAATCTGCTCCACCTTTTCAGTTCAATGTAACTACACCACACAGCTCCTACATACACAAGCCGTGGAAGATTGATCTCATTTGTCCAGCTGTAAACACATAGCTACAAACAACAGAGTACGTACATCAGCCGTTGCAAACAGCCACAACATCTCAACACATTTGGTTAACATATAACAGACATTGCACACAAACAACATATCAGCATTGATTCAGTTAACAGGCATAAGAATGACATCTTTGTTCTGGTAAATTAGGCTGTCATTCCTACCTACCAAAGTGGCTACATTTGCCAAGGAACCCATAATCAGTTCCCTGTCTACACCTTCTAGAATATTTTATACATTAATTTGTACCAAGTCACCGGTAACACCAGACAACACAATATTCCCTATAAACCACAAGTTCATGGAACACTATCAATGTTCAACCCAAGATATTGTCACAACTAAACACTACCTACTATATTCTCAGCCTAATGCTCAACAATTCCCTATCCACTGTTACGCACACCGGCAACTGTTTTGCTAACACACCGTACTCTTTTCCCTAATATAAAACATATATTGACAGGTTGAACTCCTGTGCTCCACATCTGATAGTACACTTTACTCCTATGCAACAATACACAACATTATGAACTCTGCCACCATCAGACACTAAGTTACCTTAACATAGGGACTTCACTGGACAACTACCCCAACAATGTCCCAGTTTGCATGGAGTACCAGCACTAATATGATACTGTGCAAGTTACAGCATCTGATTAGCATTACAAACTAACAACCAGCAAGCACAACATGTCTAACTATGAAAAGCAACAGACATACATACAATGTGGAAACACCATATCTGTAGAATGTGACAATGTAACCTTACACATAGAAGAATCACAACATTCACAGAAAGTTAAAGATAAAGATAAGCATTTATTACACAGGAACTCATTTAGGGACTCTCTGATGCCCCTAAGATAGCTCATAAAATAAACACACAATATTACTAAGTGAAAGTACACCAAATAGTGACCAGAGTGCCATTCATATGAGACAGGATCAAAGCATAACCATGTTAATGGGCAGAAACAGAATATCAGCACTAATATAACAACCAGTGTACTATATATATTATGTCATAACCATGTTCATGGGCAGAAACAAAATATCAGCACTAGTATAACAACCAGTGTACTATATATATTATGTCATTATTACACACTTATGACCAATAAGTGTTATTCAAGGCTCAACACAATCAGTGTAATATTATTTGTGAGTGGACAGCAAATGTACAGTCGTGCGCTCTGTTCCCCACAATTCTTCCTATGATACACCGGTTATAAATTTTGCCATCTTACGCTTCATGTCACACGACAAATACATATTAATATCTCTGCAAAGGGTGGTACGCAGTACTAAATCACATCCTCTCCACCGTGCGACAACCGCCATGCTTAACTTAGGACAGAATCTCAGTCACTGATTCCATCAACAACTTGATACACCTAGACAAACATTACTGCATTCTGTTAACAGATGTGATGCCAGACTTCAATGCTAGATGAGAAACCCCTTTACCAATATCAGTTCCAGATGCACCTGCCTGTTCTCCCTCAGTAAAGCCACACTTCATTCGCAGTTACGATTACACAATGATTGCTGATACGCACCCCGCATATTAAGATGCATTATTTCCTACGCCTAGTGGCTATCAATCTGCATGGCGTCCCTACAATTCAACACATTATTTCCTTCACTTCTATTTATTACCTACATGTCCTAACTACATAGCTTAAACATTAACCCATCATTGCCACATATAACATGTAAGTATTCTCTGCTTTACACATGTTATAAATATTACACCTATATTATGGTTATTTTCCCCTACTCATAAGCATTCAATTTTAAGCATGGTCTCTTCATCCACTAATATTTTATGACCTCATACATCTCAATTTACACCTCATACATATATCTTGGTGAATTTCCCACTTTTTTGCTAGCTTGGAACATTTACAGAGGGACAGCACAAAATCAATCACTACCTATTTGGCCAGTAACACAGTGTCCTAGGATAATCATGTAAAATACATTCTCAACAAAATAATCTTGTGCCAGCATGGCTGGCATGACATGACATCAGTCTCTACCATATTTAACCACCACTAATGACCTATCTTCGTATTTCACATCACCATTGTCTGATTGCTGGCATCTCTATGAATTAAATGTTATATTCCTAAAACCTCAGGGACGTTACATTGATCTGTAGAACTCACTTTAGTAATATTCATTTACATTATCTATTTATATTTCTTTGTTCCTACAAGCTCACCTAACTAGCAATTATTTTCACCCACGCGTTCCACCATGTAAACACTTTCAAGTTGGTAAACTGGCGTGCGCTGCGATTATACAAATATTTATTAAATTAAACATTTTAAACTTAATCATTTAAAACTTAGTTTTGTCACAACATTAGTTGACACAGATCAACTCAGGGAATTGTTCCCACCTGACAACAACAGAACAGCACTGAACTGAAGGCCATGCTGCCCGCATCTCTCACCAGCACAAACCGACGTGGCTGGCTGCTACAAGGAAAAATGGCCTCGGGTCTTTGTTTCAAGTCGCATTTCCGGCGTGGCCAGGTTTTTAACTCGAGATAGACCAAACCAAAAT
The DNA here is from genome assembly GCA_014155875.1 of Cepaea nemoralis. Taxonomy (NCBI): domain Eukaryota; kingdom Metazoa; phylum Mollusca; class Gastropoda; order Stylommatophora; family Helicidae; genus Cepaea; species Cepaea nemoralis. Next base: position 42,600 of record JACEFZ010008857.1, on the reverse strand, counting down.
TCGTTGGTCAGGCGCTATCATATATATATATATATATATATATATATATATATATATATATATATATATATATATATATATATATATATATATATATATGCACCTGATGATATTCTAAAAGACTTATGTAAATCACTGTTTATTATAATTCCTAAATAGCTAGGAGCCTTGGAATGCGCTCAACATCGAAAAATCAGCATAATGGGTCACATCACACATATTTTGCTAAGGATCATCATGCACGGCGTTTGGAAGAAAATATAACCCAAAATAGGAGAAAATACAATGTGGATTCGTAGAAGGCAAGAGTACAGTAAATGCTGTGTATATGCTGAGAATATTAATTGAGCTTTCTATAAAAGTAAATAAAGACCTACATTTTTGCTTTATTGACTATAAAGTAAGACATGTCAACATGATATAGATGCTTGCAGATCTACAAATCGATGGGAAAGACCTTAGACTTGTAAAAAACATATATTAGAACCAACAAGCTGCCATAAGGATTGAAAGTGAAGTAGGTCAATATCAGCCTATTAAGAGAGGTGTGAGACAAGGATGTGTAATGTCTCCTGATCTTTTTTCCCTATACAGTGAAAATATTTTCAGAAATGTAGAAGATGTAAATGGAATCACCATTGGAGGACGAAACATCAATAACATTAGATATGCAGATGATACAGTATTGATTGCAGACAATGCACAGGATCTGCAACAATTAGTATACGCGAGTGTTGCACACAGTGAACAACTGGGATTAGAATTAAACTGTAAAAAGACGCAGATTATGGTCGTCACTAGGAAGAACGAAATACCACAATGTAATATACAAGTAAATGGAAACATTCTTCAACAAGTGAATCGGTACAATTATCTCGGAACAGTCAAAACATCTGATGGGAAATGCCTTCTAGAGATTAGAACAAGAATCGCCATGGCGAAAGAAGCCTTTAGCAAGATGAAAAGCATACTGACCAATAAAAAGATGTCAATTGAAACAAGAAAAAAAGTGTTGAGGTGCTACATAGAGCATGTTCTTGTGTATGGATGTGAAACTTGGACAATGAGCAGTCAAGCTGAAAAACATCTGATGGCTGCAGAAACGTCGTTTCTGAGGAAAATGCAAAGAATATCATGGACAGACAGAAAAACTAGTGACCAAGTACTAAGGAGACAAATGAAAATCATAAATTGATTAGAGAAATTAGACGTAGACAGTCAACATTTTTTGGACATGTTATGAGAAGAAATGGATTGGAGAACTTAGTGACAACTGGCGAGATCGAAGGGAACGGACCAAGAAGAAGAGCGAGAAGTAAATACCTGGATGGCTTGGCCATATTGCATGTTCGAGACAGGAACACTGAGCTAATGCACGACTCTGGTGATCGAGTGAAATGGCGAGTCATGACGGCCCACGCTTTACGGCATGGCACATGATTGATTGATTGATTGATTGATTGATTGATACCGGGTGATGCACTATCGCCGCTCCTTTTCAATCTAGCTCTAGATAAAGTTGTTAGGAAGGTAAAGGAAGAATGTGCTATTTGAGGAACATCCAAACTGCTTGGTTATGCAGATGATATAGATATTATAGGTGACATAGGCCTGGGTCATTGGCAGTGAGTTGAGTGACCGGGCATGAGAAAGAATGGATGAAAGTTGGAGACAGTAAAGTGACTGACCTGGCGATGAGAAAAACAGCCAGTCCTGAGGAATAATAGGGAGGGTGAGTGTAGACCCCAGGGGGATGCGCGAAAGACAGTTGAGTGTTGTGTGAAGTCAGGAGACTTGAAAGTCAGTGAGAGAAGAAACCGACTGCGGGTCGGGTCGTTTAAGACAGTTGATGTTTTGACTCCGAACGGGTCGGGATAGAAGCGGAGGTAGGACGAATAGAGCTCCGTCCTGGATTGTGTTGTTCTCCGAGTTTGAATGCAGGCCTAAACCCCAGAGTGGGGTGGATAGTGAGTGTAGGCCTATACCCATTGTGTGGGTTGTCGTGTGTGAGATCCAGCTGGGGCTAGTAGCTGGATACCTGTCGTGTACATTCGAGAGTAAGGAGGCCTTGAGAATGCAGTGATGTGTGCGGATTAAGTGTGAGGAGGATATACTTATTCGGTGGATTTACATTGTGTTTTCTGGATGTATAAACATGTTCCGTTTGTCCGTGTTCTTTCTGGATTAAAAGATTATGTGCGCCAACTCAATCTTGTGTCATGACTGGTGGATGTGCACTGCGGGGGTGAGTCATAGTGTAAGACAGTGAGAGAGCTCAATTGACACACCAGGAGTATCGTTACCTAGACAACGACCATCGCACGCACTTATCATCAAGAACGTCGTGTGATATTCTGTGGGCTCTTCGGTCAAAGACGACGGGGATATATTGAGATATCTGGATGGCTCGTCCTTTCAAGAAACCCAGTGTATTAACTGAGAGCTCGTCGCTTAGTAAAGATTTTCTGACAGCTACATTTGGTCAAGGAACACCGTGCAATATTGAGATATCTGTGTGCTCTTCGCTGAGAGAGGAGTTATTATCTGGTGACTTCGTTCCATCAAACTAACAAACCCTTGACAAATTGGATATTATTGCTTAAAGAAATTAATGTGAACTCTTCGGTGTGTGCGCCAAATAATTCACACAGACAGACGGGAGTAAACACGCAAGCTAGCAGTCGTGGCACGGAAAAACCAGAGTTGAATACAATGTGTGGCGAGGGCAGCGTGCGTGTGTGTCAAGGACAGAGTTCACGAGAAACCAGGTAAAATTGATACCAGGCAGTAGTGCTGAAGATAACAGACAGTTCGCGAGAAGGTCACACTACAGGTAAATTACTGGACAGTCAGCGCGCATGAAGACACGGCACAGGTCAACGGAGAGTGTGAGGTGACGGGTTAGTCACTAGTCACAAACAGCGCGTTGGTGAAGACGCAGCACAAAAAGTCGGCGCGGCGATACTGGCTGGACATTATCGCTGTCGGTGATAAAGACAGGATTGAAAATCAAAGATACTGACAGGTGTGTGTGTGTGTGTGTGTGTGTGTGTGTGTGTGTGTGTGTGTGTGTGTGTGTTTGTGTGTGTGTGCTGAGGCAACGCACTGTGTTGGTCGCGGGTCGACAAGTGAAGAATTTCACCACAGCTAACACGACGGAGGAGGACGGTGGAAATTGTGAGTTTCCACGGACAAATCGGGTCAGCGCTGTTTATGAGGACAAGTGACTGAAGGGATAGTAACGCTACCCCTACCACAGCCGGGTGCTGGGGCTGAGAAGGTTGGGTGGAAATTGTTTACTAAGGATTTTTCCACTGAAAGTGATAAAGAGAAATTAGGTTGACCTTGGGAGGCAAGCTTGTTAACAGTAAGCAGTTACTGAGGAAATTTCCACGGCCTATTGTGGTCAAGATGACTCACTGTGAATGAACAAAACAAGGGTTTTGTGTGAAAATCAGACTTTATTGTTCCTCTTTGTTGAAATCCCTTTGTCATCATTATTCTGTTATGAGTAAACATTTTTAACGTCATCGCAACCGTGGTCGTATTTCTTTGCCAATAAGGATTTATATATAAAAACTTAAAGCGCTGGACATTCGCTGCCATTTTTTTGTGTTGAACTTTGTCTTTAAACATGTGGCTATCACATAATTGATACAACTACGACTGTGTCGACACAGAACATTTTGGGATAATCACTATCATCTTCAACTTTTGTCGACAGTTGGAATTTATGTTCACCACGTGAAATTCAGGCACCACGCAACAAAACAATAAGTCACTGTGGAAACTAGTGTCGTAGACATCTTCAGCATATTGTGAATAATTATTAAAAATTAACTTGTGGCGACGGATTAATAGGCACATATTTGTCGGCCAACCAGTTGGACATTTTGTTTGCTCTCCTCGTCTTAACTGCCGTTATCGTTTGTCTACTTATATATATATATATATATATATATATATATATATATATATATATATATATATATATATATATATATATATATATGTGTGTGTGTGTGTGTGTGGATAGTTTATTACACGTAGTTGTTGGATAGGCACTTTTTGCAATCTCTATCTAAATCGGGATAGTCGTTTCAAAACGTGGTTCTTTCTGGTGCTTACGATATTTTTGTATGGAAAATCGCTAATGAGTTAGCGTGTCATGCAGTGGCATTGGAGTCCTAACCAATATCTAGAGCCGAGTTGTCTGACGTCAGATTTGTGTATATTTTGATGCTATAATTTTTTTTTCTCTTTCTTTCTTTTCGTTATATTCACAGATGATATTTGTTGGCTTCGGATATATGTTATTATTGTGATCTTTCGTCATTTCTACTGTCTAGTTGTCGGTGTCAGTTTACATATTATTACGCGCACTGTGGTCGTTTCATACAAGCTTGTGGTTGTTACTGTAGTTTATTTCTTTGTGATCACCGTCTCCGTGTACTTGGCTTGTGAGTCTAACGTTTTATAGACAACACTTACTGTTATCATTCATTCGTTTTGTATATGTATTTATATGTATGTTTAACAATATTTCCAGAAATGTTATACAACTATTTGTTATAGATATATGCGAGGGAACATAGGTGATATTTCCCCTCACTACCTAGTGCTTATAGAGTGACTGGGTGAGTACAGAGTAATATTTTAGCACTACGAATTTACGTACACAGGGAGTGGTGGTGTACTTAATGAGGGCACACAAAGACTAGTAGCAGAGTCTTTACATTTATAATTGGCTGACAGACAGCAACGTGTCCACAAGTACAAGATGCCTACTTTAATGGAATATATTGAAGCAGGTGAACGGTTAGGCATGAAAGGTAAAGAGTTACAGAAGTATGCCGAAGCAAAAGAACAAAAACAGATTGAAAGAGAGGAGAGGCATAATGAACGCGAGGCAAAACGCCTACAGGAAGAAAAGGTAGCTGAAGACAAGCGTCTACAGGAAGAGAGAGAGACACACAAATGAAAATAGAAATTGAGAAAGAAAAGCTCAAAAGGGAAACTGAAATTGAGTTAAGAAAATTAGAACTGTCTTCTAAGGGGCAAAGTGAGGAAAGCAGAAGACCTTCGCAGTCGTCACAAAGACTAAAACTGCCATATTTTACGGACCGGGATTGCCTTGAATCTTACCTTTCAAGATTCGAATCGTCTGTGACAACGCTAGGCATTCCAGAAGGGGAGTATGCCATGCGGCTGGGCGAGTTTCTTACGGGTAAGGCCCTAGACACCATGTTTAATTTACCGGTAGAAGAAAGAAACAACTACACAATTTTGCGGCAATGTTTGTTAAACAAAGTTCCAACTAACTGAGCATGGCTATAGAACAAAGTTTAGACAGTTAGTGCCAGAGACAAATCAAGATTTCACAGACTTTATTAACACAGTAAAGATCACATTTAACAAATGGATGGAGCTCGCAGACGTAGGGAAAGATTTTTAATAAATTAGTAGATTTAGTGTTAAGAGACAAAGTATTAGCTTCATGTAATACCAATTTAGTGGCTTTCTTTGAAGAACGTAAGCCAAAGGACATAGACACAATGTCTCAGTTATGGCAAAACTACATGACTGCACATCCTAACGTATCTATTGGTAGACAATTTAGTGAGGAAATAGTCTGTGCAGAGTACACTAAACAGGACCAGAAGCCAGTCATCAGACCAAAGGCGAAAATTGTGGATTCAGCACAGAAAGGTGAGCAGCAAGAACTTCAAGATATTGGTTTCCGAGGAAACAATGTTGGTAGGACAGAACGTACCCATACAAAAGAGGGAATTTTCAGAGACGTCCAAACAGTTATGCCGGATGTTGGAATTGTGGGAGCTGGAGACACAAAATGGCAGAGTGTGATGGACCAACGAACAACAGTAAAAGGGAGATCACTTGTTTCAAATGTGGAAGGAAGGGGCATGTCAGCTATCATTGTACGATGAGGGAAATGGAGCATTCTAATGCAGCACAAGTTATTGAGACTATCAACAATGAAGATTGTAGTGGGTGCAAACCTCTTTTTGAAAAAGACGGTCAGCCAGTCTTAGTGTGTGGTCATACAGTTAAAGCAGGATCAGCAGTGCATGAAGGAGGAAGTCTGAAGATGCACCATGGATTTGTTAATGATAGGCTAGCGTTAACAATTAGGGATTACGGATGTACGCCCATCGGAGTTAGAAAGAGTTTAGTGCATCCCTCGGATTATACAGGGAAAAAGATTAGATCCATAACATTTAATGGGACAGTAGAATTCTACCCATTAGCCGTGACAACAGTGAAAACACCATATATCACAGGAAGAGTGACAGCGTGTGTTCTGGACGCACCAGTGGCGGATTTGATCATAGGAAATGTAGCAGGAGTTAAAGATACTACAGAAGAAGAAGCAGTTTACTGGGACCAGATACATAGTGTAAGTAGTCACGGGGTAGTTACTAAAAGAAAACCTAAATTAGAGAGTATAGCTGAAGAAAAAGTGGCACTTGAAGTAGACACAGAGGACAACGATAGGACAGCTGAGCAGGTGAGAATGGATCTCAAATATAGCTGTAGGGAATCCCAAAGACAAGATACTACTCTCGACAAATGTTTCCAAGGGTGTAGTAAAGTGAGACATAGACAATCAAAGAAGGGTAGAGGGTGCTTTGGAAAGAAGAACAATGTTCTCACTCGCAGGTTTTCAGATGGCGGAACTGCATGCGGGCAAGGAGTGGTACCCTTAGTATATAGAGACCGATATACTAGAACAGCTCAGGATAGGGCATGTGCAGGGCACATAGGAGTAAGGCGGAAGCAGCATAGAGCAGGATGCCAGGTATATTGGCCAGGATTTAATAAAGAGGTCAGACTAAACAGAGACTCCAGTGTAACAGTACAATATGCAGATAGGAAAGTTGAGTCAGGTCAAAAGAGTGTTCGCGACATCACTGACCCAGGGTTAGGGATAGCATACAGGTGTTGTAAATATATGGACACCATGAGTAATGGGTACAAGAAAAGTAGATACATCATCGACAGAAATAGATGGAGGTTTGATGCAAAAAAAGAACCACCTGATACGGGGTCGGTACACAAATAGGTTGTGTCTTCTTGAGGATGTTAGTAAACTTGCAGGTACACAGATATTATGTTCCATATGATATGATGTATTATTATTATGTGATGTATGGGTTCATGCATTGGTACACAAGATAGAAAGTTGGATGTATTGATGTATGGGGAATATGGGAGTGTACTATGAGCACTTGATGTATTATTTAGTGTGGTAGCTTGAGTAAGGTGGAGCCATACTTAGGGCTACCCAGGCAATATGTCCGGGTCACATGTTTAGTAAGTTGTAGTCTCCCAACATTTGAAAACGATGTTTTCTTTTAAGACGGGGGTGATGACATAGGCCTGGGTCATTGACAGTGAGTTGAGTGACCGGGCATGAGAAAGAATGGATGAAAGTTGGAGTCAGTAAAGTGACTGACCTGGCGATGAGAAAAACAGCCAGTCCTGAGGAATAATAGGGAGGGTGAGTGTAGACCCCAGGGGGATGGGCGAAAGACAGTTGAGTGTTGTGTGAAGTCAGGAGACTTGAAAGTCAGTGAGAGAAGAGACCGACTGCGGGTCAGGTCGTTTAAGACAGTTGATGTTTTGACTCCGAACGGGTCGGGAGTTGAAGGATAGAAGCGGAGGTAGGACGGATAGAACTCCGTCCTGGATTGTGTTGTTCTCCGAGTTTGAATGCAGGCCTAAAACCCAGAGTGGGGTGGATAGTGAGTGTAGGCCTATACCCATTGTGTGAGTTGTCGTGTGTGAGGTCCAGCTGGGGCTAGTAGCTGGATACCTGTCGTGTACATTCGAGATTAAAGAGGCCTTGAGAAGGCAGTGATGTGTGCGGATTAAGTGTGAGGAGGATATACTTATTCGGTGGATTTACATTGTGTTTTCTGGATGTATAAACATGTTCCGTTTGTCCGTGTTCTTTCTGGATTAAAAGAATATGTGCGCCAACTCAATCTTGTGTCATGACTGGTGGATGTGCACTGCGGGGTGAGTCATAGTGTAAGACAGTGAGAGAGCTCAATTGACACACCAGGAGTATCGTTACCTAGACAACGACCATCGCACGCACTTATCATCAAGAACGTCGTGTGATAATAGGGTTAAATTAACAACATACATTGGAAATATTGACTAACTTAAAGGGAAAAGCTCAACAAATGGGGCTGGTTATCAACCAAGATAAGACAGAATATATGGTAATTTCAAGAGAAGGATCGCCTAAAACTCGGGCTACATACAAATAGATCATATTACCATGAAAAGAACGGAAACATACAAATACCTGGGTACAATCTTCAACTGCTCCAACATAATAAGGGAAGATATATAAGCTAGAATCAACTCTGGAAATAAGATATACTATGCACTACCGCATCTACCAAAATCAAATGCGCTATCTCGTAACACCAAGATCACAATATACAAAACACTGATTAGACCAGTTGTGCTGTATGGCTCCGAAACCTGCAGTACAACTAAAGGAGACGAAGCCGTGTTACGAACCTTTGAGAACAAAGTCTTAAGACGCATCTTTGGGCCCATTAGGGATACAGAAAGTGGAGAGTGGAAAAGAAGAAGCAACAAAGACATTTATGATCTGTTTAAGTCTCCTCTAATCACTGGTATCATGAAGGCTAATAGACTGCAATGGCTAGGGCATATAGAAAGAATGGATGATACAAAGGAAACAAACCTCATGACCGTAGACCCTGAGGTAGACAAAGAAGACGGTGGAGAGATAATATACATTCAGACCTACAAGCACTTGGAATCAGCGACTGGCAAGAGAAGGTCAACCAGAGAGGCGAATGTAGACGGCTTATATTTGCAGAACAGAACCTGAATGGCTCGGAATGCTGAAGAAGAAGAAGATATATATATATATATATATATATATATATATATATATATATATATATATATATATATATATATATATATGTATATATGTATATATATATATATATATATATATATATATATATATATATATATATATATATATATATATATATATATATATATATATATATATATATATATAATCTAACAACGATGTTGAATACTGCTGGAAATGATAGTACAGAATGGAGAAAACAAAGTTATGTAAGATACAACACAATCCGCTTTGTAAACCTGTCTGAAATTTACCCGATATTAGTTAGAAACCAACAAGTCTTAAATATCCCCTAGGGTTAGATTACATCTCTCATCTATCCAAATTTATTTGTGATAAATATGTCATGATGTTGTCTGCTCCAGACCTGAATGTACAAGAAAGATCAAATATCGTCTGCATATTGTTGGCAGCGATGCAATTAATAGTGAACTTTTAAGTATTACTGTATGCTTTTTGCACTATAGACACAATTCTGTCCATTTTCCATGGCTATCGGCTCGGGCGGATTATATACCTATCTAAACACGATACATTTGTAAGATGTCTCGCTGGTCATGCTTTGCAGTACACTTGTTACTTCAGCCAGGCATTGTTGACATGTGGGGGAACAGGTTCCAGTCCCTGTCTGTAAATTGCTGATGTGTTAATATTGTCTTTACTTTGTTGCTCTCCTCAACACGCGTGCTGATCAATACTCGTGAATGTATTTCTTATGATATTTCAATGGCCTCATGTTTCCCCAACAACTGATATTTTTTGTCTCTTATTTATAATAAGGCAATAAAACCAAACATCACGTCTCTTCTTTAACAACATGTTCGTAGTATTCTAGAGCCAACAAAGCGGTCCAGCGTGTTTATTTCACCTATGCCGATTTATCATCATTGGCACCTTGCCGTCTTGACAGACGATAGTTTGTACTCTAAAAAGGCATAATAACTTTTAACTATGGCGGTAGCGAGTGTGACTGATAAGGCCAATTTGCGCTGTAAATGTCCGTTCACAGTGGGTGCATGTGAACACGTGGTCATTTCCACCATCATGCACCATCTTACGTCTCAAACGCTTGGTGTGTGACTTTTCTGCAATAATTTTCTCCTTTGACTTTATTCCATTTCTGATATTTGCCCTCCACGCAACACGTTCAGCGGCGACTTGCTCCCAATGTGCATTATCAATGCCTGTATCAATCATGTCGCGCTTACACACATCTTTGTATCGTAGTAGAGGCCGACCCTGAGATCTCTTACCCATCTGTAATTCACCAAAAAAGATATCCTTTGGTATTCTACCATCATCCATCCTCCTAAGATGTCCTATCCATCTAAGTCTACGAAGACTGAGCATGGAATAAACTGTCACACAACCTGATCTTTCCAATACTTCAGTATTTGTGATTTTGTCTTGCCACTTAATACCAAGAATTCTTCGCAGACACCGCATATGAAAGCTGTTTAAATTGTTCTCTTGGTTGCCGATTTATCAACATTTATATATATATATATATATATATATATATATATATATATATATATATATATATATATATATATATATATATATATATATATATATATATATATATATTGCGCTATAAACATGGCTTGGTATATATTCTATTCTTATTGCACAGCTAGTTCAATCCGATGATAGATCTGGTCAGTGATGATGCATTTTATAAGGGCATGCAATTGGTCGCAATTGTGAATAGTGAACTGCTTTGTTATAACCAAACAAACAAACAAAATATTCAACGCTCTTCTACTTCTAGTATATTTTCCCCCTTTTCTTTTCTTTGTTTCCCTCGTCCATTCGCGTGAAGCAGTCAGTGGCTATGACGCTTCTTTTCATTTATCTCTGTGTCACATCTGTCATTTAATGAAACGGTGTAGGCTTGATATCGAAATCGATTTATCCCGTTGATTTGTATGTCTTTGCTATATATAAGGGTGTTCATTTGAAATCCGTTCGTGCCGCACCGCGCGTAATTGCGTATGTTGAACATGATAATGTCATAGTCATGTGATACGTACTGACCAATGAATAAAAGAGCACGTGCTTATCGTCCCATAATGCATAGGTTCTGTTTCTGACCGTTGAGAAAATGGCCGGGTTGATCCAAAATCCATCTAAAGAAGCTCAAAGCGCGGTGATTCAGTTTCTTTCATTTGAAGGATATCGATCAGTGGACATTCATCGAAGAATGCAGGCAGCGTACGGTAACAAATGTGTGTCGAATACAACAGTGACAGACTGTGCACGAATGTTTCGGAAAGGACGTCAGTTCACGACAGATCTTCGACGGCCGGGTCAAGCGCATATTGTTGCAACAGACAAAACCATCGCCAAAATTGATACAGCAGTACAGAGAACCGATATCGAAGCATACGTTCGCTAGCGAAAGAATTTGATGTGCTAATTGGGGCAATTCAAAAGGTCTGTTGTAAGAAATTGCAATATCTGAAGGTGTTTTCACAGTGGGTACCACAGATGTTAACCGACCACCAAATAAAAAGGAAAGCATGGGATGGTGATTGAACCACTTGCTGCGTTACAGAGTGAAGGGTGATGCGTTTCACTTCCGCATAGTGGTAGGCGATGAATCATGGTATCACCACTTTGAGCCGAGCAGCAAAAGAGAGAGCATGCAATGGAAGCATGCTGGATCACCAACGGCCAAAAAATTCAAGTTACAGGTTTCCGCTGGTAAGGTTATGCTGAGCACATTTCTTTTACCATGAAGGGCTATAGTTGGCCGACTTTAAAGAACCTGGTGTCAACATCAACTCTACCCACTACTTGCAAATACTAGACAAGCTGCAAAAAGCCATCAAGAATAAACGTCCTGGCATGCTTTCTCGCGGTGTGATTTTGTTGCACGATAATGCTCGTCCGCATGTCGCACAGATTGTGCAGGAGGCATTAGCAAGGAAGAAATGGGAAATTCTGCAACATCCAACCTATAGTCCTGATTTGTCACCATGTGATTTTCATTTGTTCAGAACCTCTAAAAAAAAAGCCCTCAAGGGGCAATGATTTCACACAGATGCAGACGTAATGAACTCGGTAAACACTTGGTTCAGTGAGCAGCCACAATTCTTTTCTGCGGACGGCATTCACCACCTACCTAAGCAATGCGATGTTTGCCTGAATGCCTACGTCGACTTCTTCTGACCAACCCATGGTGCATAATTCATTAAAAATTAATGCTTTGTTTAATTATACCACACCTGTTAATGTATCTTTCATGCTTTTGTAATAAAGCCATTGGAACGGGTTTCAGATGAACATCCCTAATATAAAACATACTGAAAATAGTATAGAGATCATAAATATACTATTTCGCACGAAAACAACATCTGCTGATATAGTTTACATTGCCAAGATGAAACCATGATCACAAAATTTTAGAATAGACAGATTTAAAGGTTAATGGCGTATCAGGCCGATAGATTGTTGCACCTAGCATGATTCTGTCCGAAACACATTAAGTGTGACAGGTCAAAGCCCAGCATCCACTCCCAGGCTAATGGTTTGCTCACAAGTGTTTAAAATCTAACAAACGAAACAGAACTGTGTAAACCAAACTGCTACAAGAAGGATTTTCACACTTTAATAATGCTGTTGTTATAATAATGTTTTTTTTTTTTTTTCACAAAGTGTTTTACAATCTAACCAACAAAACAGAACTGTTAAACCAACCTGCTACAAGAAGAATATTCATATTTTAATAATGCTGTGTTTGTCATGATTTGTTCACTAGTGTTTACAATCTAAGGAACAAAACATAACCGTTGAAACCAACCTAATACAAGAAGAATATTGACATTTTGATCACGCTGTATTTAAGGTTGTACTTGTTTTAGAAATTGTTACTGACAATATTCTAACTGGCGTTAGTTTTTCTGTCCTAGGCTAGTTAAATTTAAAAAAATTTAGTTGCATGTCCTTCACAGGACGTAGCAGTCAACCCCAGCATTGTTGCTGTTAGTGATTCCTGGGGAAGTTTTACGTTCAGTAGTTTGCCATTGCTTTCTGAACGACAGGCATCTATACCTTTTTCGAAAAAAAAAACAGCATCATTGTGTTTCGAACCGGGGTATACGGGATTACTAATCACGTCCGTAACACCTTCGCGACGGAGACTAGTTAATAACGTATGATATATTTGCAGAGGTAGGCGCGACTGAAAGCATTAACGCTCGTAATTTTTATCCTTAGATTGCGGTGCCGTGGGTTCATTTCACACGTGGGCCTGTCTACTTAAAAATTGACGTGTGATTCCGAATGTAAAGGCAACGCTGCAGTTAATCCCAGAATTAATTGCCTGTTTGTGAGTTACTAAGCAATTTTTAATTCAGTAAGTTTCGGAAGCCAGCTTCCTGGCCTAGAGGTTAGCGACTTTTCTCCGTAATCTCGTATACTCTAGTAAGTAACGTGACGACGGTGGGAATCAGCAGTGGTTCGAATCGCGTCGGTAACTTACTGGGTATGTGAGCCGGCCGCTCAGAAAGCAATGGCAAACTACTGAGCGTAATCTTGCCAAGAAATCAACAATCAGCTGAAAGATGCTGATGTTGACAGCGATGTCCTGTAAAGGATACGCAAAACATTTAGCTTTTGGATCGACCGACGCATTATACCATCCAATTCAACGCAAAGCAGTTTGCTCCCAAATATCCCGCAGCTGGTTTGGAACCCTTGATTCTGGATGCGGGGGTATTTTTAAACCCAGTATCGTTATCCCTTAAACCATAGCGCCGTCAATGGCAAACTACTGAACGTTTAAGTAATTCCCTGTTACATCACATACAGCCAATAGGGATTGAGGGTGAGTGTAACGTCCTCCAAAGGACGTGCGATCGTTCAGGTAACTGGTGTGAGACAGAGTTTACAAAAGAGATATTCATCACAATCATCATCAGCAAGTGAATTGCGCTGCACTTTATCGCAACGCCATTGGCTGAGGACAAGTGACGTCGACAAGTATATTTGTCTGCTTTGCTTTCCCTAGGCTTTGACGGTCTCTAGTCTACCTACCAGGCAGCAGACTTGTGTTGTTTTTTCATCTAATTCCTATCTCTAGACCTGTCCAATATGGGAGACGCTGCCAGTAGCTGCGCTTACCGCCGGCATAGCTCTTTGGGTCATTAGAACACGCAAGCACCATTACCTCGTCAAAGTGGAGACGCATCAGTGGGGAACAGAGAATATAAGTGGTCAGGTTAATATTCAGCAATACTAAACGGTTTCCCTGGCCAAGGAGTTAGCTCCGTTGTTTGTAATTCCGTATATTCACATGGGGAAAATAGCTGCGCGAGATTCGGCAGCGGATCACGCCGCGCTGGTAACTTACGGGGGTATGTGAGCCGGTCGTTCAGAAAGCAGTGGCAAACTACTAAACGTAAATCTTGCCTAGCACATCAACAGCAGCTGAAGAATGCTGGTGGTGAATGCAACGTCACTTAAGGGATATGCAACAGACAAACAAACAAAAAACAAAAACAATAAATACTAAACAGCTACACAAATATACTCAACAAAATTGTGAATAAGTGACACATCATCAAATGGACATCGTCAAACTTGAGCCGTTGGTCCATGTCTTGATGTTATCTTCGCACTTTTATTGTTGCCTACATTTTGCTCTCCTGCCGTCGACTTTTCTCTTAAGAATGATCATCTTTCTTTTAATTAAAATTTAGTTGCACTTCCTTTACACGACGTAGCAGGCAACCCCAGCTTTTGTGGCTCTTCATGATTCTTGAGCAAGCTTTACGTTAAGTAGTTTGCCATTGCTTTCTGAACGTCCGGCAGTCATACCATTCTAGCGCCCTCGCCACAGATCCGGATCTTCATGACAACTTTCTCTTAAGACTGGCATACTCATGGAAGAGCGAGATATCCAGGAGACTTTCTATTGTGATGGCTGTGTAAACAATATCAGATAACACGAAGTAATGCCGCTGTACAGAACAGAAATAGTGTGCCGGCTGCACAGCGGCTAATGTGTTACAACTCGCTACATTTATATGATATTTACCACATGATCCACCGTGTGCCGATAGAAAAATATGGTCTAGCAACATATGCCGTCCCACCTTCAGCATATAAAAATGTTTCTTTACTTACGTTTACTTTGCTACTTTTATGTGTAAAAAAAAAAAAAAAACATAAAAGTTAGTAACATATCCTTACAGGACGTAGCAGTCAACCCCAACAGTTTTTGGCTGTTTGTGATTTCTTTGCAAGTTTACGTTAAGTAGTTTGCCATTGCTATTTGAACAACCGCCATTCATATCATTTCATAATAACCAACGCAAGGAGATCTGCTGCAAAATCGCCCACAGCTGTGTTTCGAGCGCGATTACAAAGTGCGTCCATATCGCCTTCACATCAGCGCCGACACTCAAACCAGGGAGGCCGAAAAAGCTCAGCAGCTAGTACTGTCCACTCGGTGGTCGTGTGTTCGAATCCTCAACGAGTAATAGAGTTGATTTTTTTTTTTTTTTTGGTATTTTCCTTGGCTCTTAGGTCGAACAAGCCTAAAACGGGCAACAGAAAATATTTTGTGACATACACGCAACCGGCATAATTTTGATCACATCATCATTTGTATACCGATCGGTCTATAGTCGACAGATTTGTTGACTAATTGGTCTATAAAGAAATGGAACCAACACCAATTAACAAGGTGCGCAATATTATTCTTAATTTACTTTACTGACCTACATGTTTAACAATGTTAATTGCAAATCCTTTAGAGGACGTCGCAATCAACATCGGCATTGTTTCTTATTGTGATCTCTTGGCACGTTTACCTTCAGTAGTTTGCCATTGCTTTTTAAACGACCGGCACCCATACCATTTCGCAAAAAAAAACTAACCCATGGCGGTCTGCTGCCAAATCGTCCGCAGCTGTGTTTCGAACGCCGGTATGAGGGATTACGTAACACCTTCGCCACGGAGCCGCCGACCTGCATGTACTTCTATTAAATTAACGTGTTTTATTGTAGGTCTTTTAAATTGGAAAACGTTATGGACTTCTCTCTGTTTAATTTATCCCACCAGCCCTCGATTAATTTTACAGCTCCTCTGGGACCTATATGTTTGATTTAGTTTTGTTTCCAGGACATGTGCACTATTCTCCTAGATCTCCACAATTCCAGGGCCTTCATTCGATGCTCTAATTGTTTGTTCAACTAGCCTTCTTCATGTACAAGGCAGTTTAAAAAAAAAAAAAGTTAATTGCATTTCCGGACCATGCAGCCAGCCCCAGCATTATTTGGCTGTTTGTGATTTCTTACCAGGTTCAATAATTTGTCATTGCTTTCTGAACGACCGACACTGATACTATTGTATGAAAACCAGCGCAAGGCGGTCTGATTCCAAATCTCCCCTAGCTGTATTTGGAATGCGATAAGGAGGATTACGTTGTGTGTTCGCAGCCCCATATTCACAACGCCACCTGAAAAGCAGTAATACTGAATATATAAAACATTCGATAATTATCATTTATACTTTGTTGTTATCTATGTCTCTATATGTTTATTTTCATGCTGCTGAATATATATTAAGTAATAATGTCTTACCTTGTTCGTTATTTCTACTTCACACCCATCATCGTTTCTATGTATTACTTGTTCTTGTATTTTTTTTTAAAATTTGATACGCACTAGTGAATTCTCATTTGCATTGCTGGTGTTAGATCAGATCAAACAGTCCCGAGACTTATGTTGGCGTCTTCTGATTATGTTCTCCTGTGTTTTCCATTCTCAACAACTCTCTTCTGCTCAACATAATTCTGGGCCCCAAGGTAATTCAAATTGCATGCTTGTCTGTTATAGCTTTTCCTAGGATATCCTCTTTTTCCCCTTGCTCTGAACTTGGTCTTCGGTGGTTTTATCGATAGACTTCCATGTCTAATATTGTGATCATTTTCTGGACCACGAAAAATCAAGCCCAGGATTTTTTGCTGTTTGTGATTTACTATGCTATTGTTCTGTTCAGCAGCAGAAATCTATGCTAAGCCGTTTGCTTCCAAATCGTCCGTACTTGATTGAGTTGAGTTGTGTTGAGTTGAGTTAAGAACCGACATCACTGCACCCAGGACATTCCTATACGTGCTCCGTCCCCTCTTTCAACAGCCAGCGAAGAGTCATACTACTAATCGTTCCCACCGCTATCTTATGTAAAGTTCTCCTGGTCTTCCCTCTCAGTTTTGAGATTCTTCCAGAACCCCTGCTGATCTCCAGCAATCTCATTGTTTCTAGATACGGGTTCTTAACCTGTTCCCCCCGCCTTCTCCAATTGGTCCCACAAACGCACGACCCCCCCCCCCCCCCCCCTCTTTGTACCAGTACTTGATTTCGAACCCTCCACTGCGGAGTCATCGGAGAATAGTGAAACGCGCTCACTGCCACTAAGTCACGGCGCCGGCTTAGAGAAGATAACATTCTTGTATTATTTTGTTCAGTGGTAGTCCAAACACGCATCCATAAATACTTACAAAACACACCACACCACAATCTTCCTACCATCTCTATGCTACCAATGCCAAACCTGGACACTGACAGAAAAAGAGAAAAGAAACACCAGAAATAAGACCCTTGAAAATAATAATCAATGTATCAAGAAGAGAGAAATCAGAAATGAAGAAATCATAACACAAGTGGCAGTTATAGCAGTTGTAGATTTAATCAGAAAACAGCAAATCAAATGGGAAGGCCAAATAACTAGGCGACCAACTAACAGTATACCACAACAAGCAATGATGTATAGAACAAATGGAAGCAGAAGACGAGGCCGACCATGTAAAACTATGGGCAGAAGGAATAATAGAGTCCTTGGGGAATCTCGATACATGAAGTTCATAAACGGGCAATCTCCCGCTGTTTATACCTCACACACCCCCCCCCCCCCCCACACACACACACACCACACACACTTCAAGGTACAAGAGGTACAAGATGAGTAATAGTTCAGAAGATTTACGGTAGCGCTATAACTATCACGCTTGCCTCCCGGTCCGGTGGCTGTGTGTTTGAATCCCCATTCTAAGCGAACAATATGACTTGAGCTCATAGGTCGACTCCAGCTTAAAATAGGTACAAGAAATGTCCTTAGAAATTAAAGACGACCCAAGCGATAATGACAACGTCACCTGTTGAGTGCCCTTCCTCTATAAAATTAATTCAAGCACCATATGTTAAATACACCTACAAGTGTTGGAAGGGGTCCTTTACTTTACATGTTTTCGATGTTTGTCATTTTCCTCAAATTTTTACAAGAATTTGATCATTCTTAATCCTTTATATGTCCAGCTAATTCTTTAAAAAAGCTCCCTAGCTCATTTCAGTTTTGTTTAGAGTCCTAGTTTCATCGTCGTTTAGTCCCCATAACGTTGAGATACATCGCTTAGACAATTAAGTGTTGGTGTTAATTGCTGTCAGCAATGTTGCTAAAATTATTTTCTACACGTTTTCATCGTGTACATGTTAATGTGTAATCCACATTCTGAACTTCGTTAACCAACTTTATAAGACAATTGCTACTGTTAATTATTATATTTTTTCACTTTAAAATAAAAACAAACTATGTTCATGTCATTTACAGGACGCTGCAGTAAACCCCAGCATTAATTTTCTGATTGCGATTAACTAGGCAATATTATGTTCAGTAATGTATCCTGTGGACAGACATTATATGCAGAATAAGGAAGATATCTATAACGAAGTTAACTCAGACAGGGCACTGCTTAAGCATCATAAGGAGATAAATTAACGGAATATCTTAAAGAGCTGTATGACGATATAGGACTGAATTATAATATTCCAAACAATGTCTAAGGTCAACCAATACTTTTAGCGGGAAGTTGAAGACGCACATCATCGCATGAAGAAAGAAAAGGCATCCGGTATAGTCAACAGCATTGGGGAAAATTGAGGCTCTAGGAGGTTTTGGAATATACACATTGACAACATTTCTAAATGACTTCTACACTAGTGGGTACATTCCTAGTGATTTATTAAAATCCAACTTTATGGCTCTGCCGAAGTATCCAGGCGCTTTAGAATGCGAAGAGCATCACACAATGAGTCTTACGAATCACATGACAACTTATTACAAACATCAAAAAGTGACAGTCATAATATTTTGCCACATTATGAGAAGACAAAAAATAAAACATGTTGTGACAACCGAAAGTATGTGTGGAAAGAGAAAGAGGAAGACAGTGAGAGAAAATTCTTGATAGTCTTGCAACATGGCACTGAAGGGATTCAACACATGAATTGATCCACGCCATAGGAAATCGCAATTTGTGGAGAAGCATGATCGCCCACGCCAGCCGCCAAAGCAACTGACTGATTGATTGATTGATGAAGGACCCACGGGAGCGCACTGGCAAGGCCGATTGTCTGTCTGCCCGGAAATCATGTCTTCGAATCTACATCGAGGCTGATTTGTTTTGTTTTTTTAACAGACGTGGCGTCCCAGGTCAACAGAGTGTACAATAGGTACTAGCAAATGTCCTAAGAAGTACTGGCGGCAGGCATGGAATTGACCACTTCAACCGTCTACTGTCCATTGATAAATAATAATTAACGCTAGCACCATTTATCAAATATGTGATGTATAAAAGTGTGGTTTAGATGTTTGATAACCTATTTGTGATTTATAACATCTGACGAAAGGTGCCCTATAGAGATTAAAAATCGAATTGCTGCGTGAATATGTAGCCTTTTGCAAGATGGAAAACAAACCATAAAGAAGCTGTCAATTGCAGGGAGAAAGAGTGTTGAAAGTATATAAAGAACGTGTACTGTTATATGATAGTAAAACATGGCTAATAACAAGACAAGCTGAGAAACACCCAATGGCAATGGACATGTAGTTTCTAAGGAAGGTGTAAAGAATACCATGGACGGACAGAAAAACGAAAGAAAACGTCCTTCAAGAAAATACACGTATTTGTAAAGTATTACTTAGAGAAATTAGATGTAATCATTCATGACGATTTTTTTTTTTTTGTGATTAAATTATGAGGAAAAATATACTCGAAAACTCTGTGGCACGTGGCAAAATTATTTGGAGAAGAACAAGGGGAAGGCAAAGCCTGGGTGGCTTGGCCAATAATATAAACGGGACAAGAACACAAGATCCGATCAAATGATCGTGTGAAATTGTGAACCATAACTGACCATGCCTGTTGGCATAGCACATGATGATGTTGATGTATTTGTATATGTTGTATTATATATCTACACATGACAGGCTCTTCAGTCTGACTATTCGTATGAGGTATTTTATAACCTATCACTTAGTCAAAATACAGATTTCTCACTGCACATACATTTATTCTAGGGATAATAATGTAATTCTTTCCCTAAGATTTCAACGTCCATGAAAAATTCGTATGTTATAAATATTCTGCAGTGTGTAGAATTTCCATTTTCCATGAAAACAATTTTTTTGAGGGGAAGCGGGGGGGGGAGGGGGGGGGGGGGGAGGGGGGGGGGGGGGGGAGGGGGGTTACATGGTCGGCAGATTGCGGCCCGCACTTTACAATTTCCAACTATACAAGTATCTGAATTGTGCACAAGCTGCCTCCTATATTTTGGCATATATCCGCAATGGTTAGGTGTCCGATTTACTATCACCGAATAACGCAGAGAAGGAAGTATCACATCTGAGGGTTGTTTAACTTATTCAGTGCCATACAAATAAGTAGGATATATATATATATATATGTAATAGTCTGGCGCGATACATGATGATGATAATGTTACCAATACCAGCATCCCTTGCAGTGCCCTGGGGTACGATGGGAAGCCGCTCTGGAAGTGAGGATAAATAGAGGCGCGTGTCAGTTTCCCGGTCTCTCCAAACCAGACAACCGTGGCCGAAGGAGCGATGATGTAAATCGCTGTAGTATAGAATGGGGAGGCCCAGTCACTGGACCAGAGCAGGGAGTCACAAATGCCTCTAGATTTAACCATGACTGGCTTGTGTGACCCACACACGAGGACCGAGGAAATCCATCAAAATAACTGGCAATTTGTAAGCCCACTCTTGGTGAGTTAAATTTATTTAGATAGCTTAATTAAAGATAGGATAGTGGTGCCTTTGCTAGTTTCCAACTGGAAGCTCCAAACTTAACATCCACAGGTTTGAGGTACGATTCGGTGTAGTTCGGTTTATAGTGTTACCTAGAATGAGGAACTCTTCTGTTCCTGAGTGACTAAAATTAGTATTTATTTTCACAAGTAAAATGGCGATGACCGGCAGAATGACAACAACATGGGTTTGCTTCAATTAATGATTGTAAAAGTGCTACTCTGCAGACTGGCAGGGAAGTAGTAAGAAAACTAGTACCAGGTGTATTCAGTGACGATGCAGGAGAAAGGTTGTTCTCATACGATGGTGTGTATATTTGTAGGCTTTTAGATTTAAGGTAGCAGACTGCAGTACGGATTGGAAGTAATCAAATATCGATACTGTACTGTGTTTGGTAGTTCTATAGAATTTGATATAGCCACGATTCAATATAGTATTAAAAATATGTAGTATCATAGTCCAGAGTAGAGGAGGATGTATTTTTCTATACAGTCTGTGATCTGACAAGAGGAAAATATGGAGCATTGTTGAATAAAATATTAGGTTATGATTAATTCTATTTGGGTGGTATTCCTGTATGAAGGTGGCCAGATTAGGTGTGCAGGATATATATAATATAATATGCCATTATTATAGTAGCATGGTGAGGTTGAAGATAACAGTAGATTGAATGGCCTGGGGTAACCAGGGCTGTTCCAGGTGGACTGTACAGTCAGTAAGAGGGAGGCAAAGTACATAACTGGGTGGTTATACCAGTCTGGTCTAGAATGAGGAACATAAAGTTGAGCTGGAAACATGGTACAGATGTGTTTATGATTTAACTTCCCACAAGAAAGGGGAAGGCCGGTGTCTTTATATTATAATATATTGAGGTAGTGAGATGCCTCATGTGTAATGGAAAGTAAAGGGTGCCAGGGGATGAGAGACACCTCCATTATGTTATATTGTGTGTTTGAAGTCAGATGACTTATCACGACTCAAGAACACCAAACCTATAGTGATTGCTGGCGTACGAAGGTGTAGAGTGGCACGGTGAAAGTAATAGATATATGGTGCTTGATGACAATGTATGTTATGTTCTTCTAGATAAATGGAGCTATGGTAATAATTATTCATGACTGGGTGTAGTGATGAAGGTGCCAGGTTGAACACTACACATGATAGGGTGGTTTATGATTATAATAGTGTTCATGGGGATAATGATCTGTGTTGCTCAGGTTGGACACATGTGAACTTAGTAAGAATAGTCTCCTGACAAGCAAGAGGTGCTGAATAAAGCACCCATAATGAATCTGGGGTATTATTGAGAGCTTTGTCATGGTGAGGGTGACCATGTAGTGATGTCAGCTAAGATGATTGTGATTGTGGTGATGGCTATGGTGAGAGCGATCATTTGATGATTGTGATGGTTTTATGTGGTGTTATATGTCTGAGTTGTTGGCAGTGACTTATGTTATAGCCTGTGTCCTGATTGTTGCTGGTGTTATGTGTAGAACTGTACTTCTGGTATAGTGATGTTGTCTAGTTGTCATCAGTACAATGACACATCTAGTTGGTGATGTCAAGTTGAATTGCATATCCTATCTGCTTGATTGCTGTTGGTGCATTTGACTGTATTTATGTCCTGTATTGTACATGCTCAAATGGTGTTGTCCTGTTAGAGTCGTGGTACACCAGTGTAGCTGAGTTGTGTTCGGTGTTGATTTTGACTAGTTGATGAGTGTTGCTGTGTAACATTGGCATTTATGAGTGGTATTCTCAGCCTGTGGTGTTGGGGATGAGAAGTTGTGTTGTGTCAGAGATCTGTAGGTAATGACCTCCCTGAACTGTAAATACAGAGTTAGATGAGAAGCCAGGAAAGGCTGCGAGCATTGTGACGAGGGATGATCCGCCCTCACATTAAGATTGTCCCATGATATGGTGGTGGCTGTTGCATTAATTGTGGGCCCAATCACTCCGAAGGATGCTGTAGAGCGTGTGTGCTCTGTTTATATTTTATGTGGAGTATATCCTATAACCTATCCATGTCATTGTTGTCCAGTTGAAGTATCATGTGGTTGGTGTGAACTTACACAGTCCATGTCTATGTTTGTGCCACAAGGACACTGTTTGCATACACCGTTGCTGTAGTTGTTGTCCTGTGAAGCCCATGTGTTGATGCAAATATTGATTCTTTGATGATTATTAATTAGATGTTGTACCTTGTCATGCATTGCAGGTAATGACCCCTGGCCATGTTTGTGGTTTGTAGAGCAAACTTGAGCCCCGGCTCTGGTTAATGTCGTAGGCCGCTCACATCCCCCCTTTTGTATACCCTTTTGTATACCCTTTTGTATACCCTTCGTATACCTGTTTATGCCACTATATCTCTGTTGTTAGGGTTATAGTTTTGTTACTCGTTATGTTATGGTTTTTCGCTGTATCTGGTCCCAGTCGGCTTATGTGATGCGGGTGTCTTGTGTGGGTATTGAGGGTGCCCTTCGACTCAACTGAACACGATTGAGGTCTCACTGTCATTTAGAGACCGCCCCTGTAGTCAGTGCTAGGCAGCAGTTATCTCTAACTGTGGGATTTCAGATTCCCATTTCTGTATGTACCAACTGTCCATGAGTCCTGAGATGATTACAATAGAGAGTCCATACCTGCTGTTATGTTGTTGTTTACATTGAGGTTTCTTTGTTGTGATGTCCTCGTTGGTTTGTGGAGATGGGTACCTAGTCATGTGCATAGCGATGTTAGGCAGCAGTGATTACTGTGGGAACATAGGTTCCCATTTCTGTATATGTCAGTTATGTGACATGTCAAGATGCCTGTTTGTCCCTAAACCATGCAGTTCTGTCAATAAAAACCTAATTTTGTTGTTCTTAATTTGTTTTGTTTAGTCTGTATTTTGTTGTGTAAACTCATTGATCCTGTTACAGTCCAGCAGTGTAATCTTCAGTCTGGGGTGTACAACAGTACATCCCCCGCCCTAAGAACTCCTGGAATCTTCTGTCTTAATTCTACCCCTTTCTTGTTAACAGAGGAGGATATACACAGTGCTCTTTCTCTATTTCTCCTTATTGTCCTTTTCTTCTCTGGCCCATTAAAAGTCAGTGTTGCGCTTCTTTATCTTTGAGCACTTAAGTATAGGAAATTACATCTTCCTGTCCTTGATATATTCTACCTCCTATGACAAGTGGCGAGCCTCGGCCTGGATTGTTTGGCGGCCTTTAGATTATCTTGTTGGTGTCTGTTCCAGTCTTCAATGATTCTTTTAGGTGGTAGTTCCATGTTTTTATTTTTTTTGGCTTTTTGGGGGTGTGAGAGGTCCCTGGCCAAAGACATTAACTGGGTTCAGGTTTGTTCCCCAAGTCTCCAAGAAGCACAGCATTGAGAGAAGAGCCTCCAGACCTACACCACATCTCAAGTCGTCGAAATTAAAGGTGACCTTATTCCATGTTTAGGGAACCGAAGTTTCCCACCCAGCCGGCACTCAGTCTGAGTCCGCTGGTATAAATTAAGAGTGCGAACACTCCAACGAAGGTCACCAAACTTTAGCTATAAAGTCTTTTGGAATATGCATATAAATTCCTACTGAAACCATCAAGCTTTACTCAGAAAGCTACAGAGGTGGTTGACGACTCAATGAGAGCAGAATGCTCCCACATTCAATAGAGGCTGGGCTGTGCTTGCCCAAGAGATAAATGCTGTTGATTCTTTCGGGAGAACAGTTGTGGACTGTTCATGCGACTGATTTCAGCAATGCCAACATCTGGGGCCATCCATAGAAGTACCTTTCCCTTGTTTGTCTGGAAGAGGGGACATCAGAAATCCATCCCGCCAGTGTGTCCCACCAGCAGCAGAGCGCTGGACATCCATATTCAATCCCCACCGGTGGCACCATCACCTGAGATCATCGAGGGGGATGTTTCCCTTATTGTGCATCAGTTCACCATGTCCGTTTGAAGTGACAGATGACAATGTTACCTGTGGTGATAAGAAAATCCTTTCCTTATAGGCGGAAGCAGAGGAGTTACTACTAGCGTGTTCATCCATGTTCATGATGTCATGGGTGGACATATTGAGTGTTGCGGGTCGAGTGAACAGTGATTTCCTATATTTCCCCCGTGCATAGAAAATTTAGAAGCGACACATAATAGACATTCAGTGAGAAGAAATAGCATCCAGCGAGAATCATCGAGCAGTGAATGAACTGATTTCCTATATTTCCCCTGTGCATAAGACAATTCAAAAGAGACACATATAGTGGGAGGAAACGATATCCAGTGAGCATCATCAGACAGAAACATTCGTTATATATTTCTGCGACACACTTTATGGACAAATAATTAAATTACTAGTTAATTATTTTGTGTCATGCAATATTAATTCGAATTAGGAATCCCCACGCACAGAAAGTGAGTCTAAGACGCCATGTCTTCCAGCATGTTTGTTTTGCTTTGTTTTGTTTCCCATGTACAGGTATTTTCCTACCCCGCTTCATTTGGGTAGCCATGGTGACAACTGAGGAAATTACTGACTCATCCATGGAACTGGTGGATGCGGCTGGCGGAAGCAGGGGACTACCAGAATCAGACCGGGAAAACAAAAACTGGGTTTGCCTGCATAGTCATGGGAGTTATATTTTTTCAGTGGCAAGGAAGGTCTGCATCTTGGTTTGCAGGTGATCTAGTGGATAGCATGCATGTTATTCCGGTTGTTGTTTTTGGATTACAAGTAGGGATTGTAAATTTAAGAGGGATGCCTGTGTGAAATTTATTTTTGGTGCCCCTACGTATTCGCATCCATGGAGCTAAGTGTTGATGTCAGGGTTGCTAGTTTATTGTGTATGCAGACTGCATATTCCTCATGGCCACTCATAAGATATGGTATTATCTTTTGTCAGGGACTGAATTTTTTAAAATTGTCACTGATGTATGTTTTTAAGGCAGGGTTCAGAAAATCTAACTGGTAACAATTTTATGCTGAGAGGTTTAAGTCCCGTGATGAAACCCCCTTAATTGATTGTTTACTTAAATAGCCCTAGTGTTTTGTCTAAACCCTAAGGGTTTAGAGTATTCGACGGGGACCGTCAAAAAATTGGGGTGTGATGTGTAATAGTCTGGCGCGATACATGATGATGATAATGTTACCAATACCAGCATCCCTTGCAGTGCCCTGGGGTACGATGGGAAGCCGCTCTGGAAGTGAGGATAAATAGAGGCGCGTGTCAGTTTCCCGGTCTCTTCCAAACCAGACAACCGTGGCCGAAGGAGCGATGATGTAGATCGCTGTAGTATAGAATGGGGAGGCCCAGTCACTGGACCAGAGCAGGGAGTCACAAATGCCTCTATTTTTAACCATGACTGGCTTGTGTGGACCCACACACGAGGACCGAGGAAATCCATCAAAATAACTGGCAATTTGTAAGCCCACTCTTGGTGAGTTAAATTTATTTAGATAGCTTAATTAAAGATAGGATAGTGGGTGCCTTTGCTAGTTTCCACTGGAAGCTCCAAACTTAACATCCACAGGTTTGAGGTACGATTCGGTGTAGTTCGGTTTATAGTGTTACCTAGAATGAGGAAATCTTCTGTTCCTGAAGTGACTAAAATTAGTATTTATTTTCACAAGTAAAATGGCGACGATCGCAGAATGACAACAACATGGGTTCGCCTCAATAAGTAACTGTAAAAGTGCTACTCTGCAGATTGGCAGGGATGTAGTAAGAAAAATACCAGGGGTATTCAGTGACGATGCAGGAGAAAAGGTTGTTCTCATACGATGGTGTGTATATTTGTAGGCTTTTTAGATTTAATATAGCAGACAGCGCAGTGCCAGTACGAATTGGAAGTAATCAAGTATCGATACTGTACTGTGTTTGGTAGTTCTATAGAATTTGATAGGTCCAGAATTCAATACAGTAGGCAAAATATGTAGTATCATAGTCCAGAGTAGAGGAGGATGTATGTTCTGTAAAGTCTGTGTTCTGACAAGAGGACAATACAGAGCACATAGGAATAAAATATGAGGAAAAAATAATGAAATAATGGTTGTGGCTGTTTACAACAGTGAAGAGGAAAATATGGAGCACCTGTAGTATAAAATATTAGGTTATGTTAATTCTATGTTGGTGATATTCCTGTATGGAGGTGGCCAGATTAGGTGTGCAGATATATATAATATAATATGCCATTATTATAGTACGCATGGTGAGGTTGAAGATAACAGTAGATTGAATGGCCTGGGGTAACCATGGGCTGTTCCAAGTGGACTGTACAGTCAGTAAGAGGGAGGCAAAGTACATAACTGGGTGGTTATACCAGTCTGGTCTAGAATGAGAACATGAAGTTGAACTGGAAAACATGGTACGGATGTGTTTATGTAACTTCCCACAACAAAGGGGAAGCGTGTTCTTTATATTATAATATATTGAGTAGTGAGATGCCTCATGTGTAATGGAAAGTAAAAGGGTGCCAGGGGATGAGAGACACCTCCATTATGTTATATTGTGTGTTTGAAGTCAGATGACTTATCACGACTCAAGAACACCAAACCTATAGTGATTGCTGGCGTACGAAGGTGTAGAGTGGCAGCGGTGAAAGTAATAGATATATAGTGACTTGATGACAATGTATGTTATATTCTTCTAGATAAATGGAGCTAAGGTAATAATTATTCATGACTGGGTGTAGTGATGAAGGTGCCAGGTTGAAACACTACACATGATAGGGTGGTTTATGATTATAATAGTGTTCATGGTGATAATGATCTGTGTTGCTCAGTGTTGGACACATGTGAACTTAAGAAGAATAGTCTTGAGAATAGTCTTGGAAGAGTTGCTGAATAGGGCACCCATAATGA
Source organism: Cepaea nemoralis (assembly GCA_014155875.1). NCBI lineage: Eukaryota > Metazoa > Mollusca > Gastropoda > Stylommatophora > Helicidae > Cepaea > Cepaea nemoralis. The sequence continues at coordinate 14,681 of JACEFZ010008857.1, read as the reverse complement.
ATCTGGGGTATTATTGAGTGAGTTTTGTCATGGTGAGGGTGACCATGTAGTGATGTCGGCTAAAATGACTGGGGTGGTGATTGTGATGGTTTTATGTGGTGTTATATGTCTGAGTTGTTGGCGGTGACTTATGTTATAGCCTGTGTCCTCATTGTTGTAGGTGTTATGTGTAGAACTGTACTTCTGGTATAGTGATGCTGTCTAGTTGTCATCAGTACAATGACACATCTAGTTGGTGATGTCATGTTGAATTGCATATCCTGATGTCTGCTTGATTGCTGTTGGTGCCTTGGGCTGTATTTATGTCCTGTATTGTACATGTTCAAATGGTGTTGTCCTGTTAGAGTCGTGGTACACCGGTGTAGCTGAGTTGTGTTCGGTGTTGATTTTGACTAGTTGATGAGTGTTTGCTGTGTAACATTGGCATTTATGAGTGGTATTCTCAGCCTGTGGTGTTGGGATGAGAATTGTGTTGTGTCATAGATCTGTAGGTAGTGACCCCCCTGAACTGAGAGTGGTCCAAGACGTAAATATTGAGTTAGATGAGAAGCCAGGAAAGGCTGCGAGCAATGTGACGAGGGATGATCCGCCCTCACATTAAGATTGTCCCATGATATGGTGGTGGCTGTTGCATTAATTGTGGGCCCAATCACTCCGAAGGATGCTGTAGAGCGTGTGTGCTCTGTTTATATTTTATGTGGAGTATATCCTATAACCTATCCATGTCATTGTTGTCCAGTTGAAGTATCATGTGGTTGGTGTGAACTTACACAGTCCATGTCTATGTTTGTGCCACAAGGGCACTGTTTGCATACACCGTTGCTGTAGTTGTTGTCCTGTGAAGGTCCATGTGTTGATGCAAATAATGATGCTTTGATGATTATTAATTAGATGTTGTACTTTGTCATGCATTGCAGGTAGTGACCCCTGGCCATGTTTGTGGTTTGTAGAGCAAACTTGAGCCCCGGCTCTGGTTAATGTCGTAGGCCGCTCACATCCCCTTTTTGTATACCCTTTTTGTATACCCCTTTTTTTATTTCCCTTTTTGATACCCCTTTTTTTTTACCCTTTTTTGTTTTTACCCTTTTTTTTTTTTTACCCCTTTGTTATGGGTTTTTGCGTTTTATCCACTTTTTATCTTGCTTTTTGGGGGTTTAGGGGGTTTTTTTTAAATCGTTAGGGTTATGGGTTTTTCCCCCCTGTAGGGCCCCGTGCTTTTGGAGCGGGTTTCTTTGTGGGTTTAGGGGGGGCCCTTTTTTTGGACCAACTGAACCAAAGATTTGAGGTCCTCCTGGGGCCCTTTTTTTGAGGCCGGGCCCCGCCCTTTTTGGGGTGGAGGAGAGGTTTTCCTAACTGTGGGATTTCAGATTATTTCTGTAAAAAGGTTCCCCCTGTATAGTCCAGATGTTACAAAAGGATCCTCCTGGGTTAAAAAATTTTGGGTTTGTTAAAACTTTTGTTGTTCCCTTTTTGGGTTTTTTTTAGGAGGGTTTTTTTGTGAAAAATTGACCGTTAAACCCGCAGTGAAATTTTTTTTTGGGGGAAAAATAAGGTTTCCCAAATTTTTGTTTAAATTTTATTTTTGTTAAAAGGGAAAGGAAAACCTGTTTTCCTAAAATTTTTTCCCTTAAAAAACCTTTTTTTTGGCCCCTTAAAAAATTTTTTTTTTTATCTTTAGTTTGTTGGAAAACTCTTTGTCCTTTTTTCATCCCAATGAACTTCCCTTTGGGGGTACCCAGTTCATTTCCCCCGCCCTGAGAACTCCTGGAATCTTCTGTCTTAATTCTACCCCTTTTCTTGTTAACAGAGGAGGATATACACAGTGCTCTTTCTTCTATTTCTCCTTATTGTCCTTTTCTTCTCTGGCCCATTAAAAGTCAGTGTTGCGCTTCTTTATCTTTGAGCACTTAAGTATAGGAAATTACATCTTCCTGTCCTTGATATTCTACCTCCTATGACACATCCTATCAGATAGGGGTACCCAGTTCATCTCAGAAGCCACACAGTGCGTAATGAAGTTAATGGGGATAAAGCAATCATTCAGCTCCCCATACCATCCGATGACCAACGGAGTAAATGAGAACTTTAATGGGGTACTAAAACGTACTCTAGCCAAAGTCACGGCGGAACGCCCAAAAGACTGATATGTGATGCTCCCTGCAGTGCTGTTCGCATACCGAGAGGTACCACAAGCGAGCACAGGATTCTCCCCATTCGAGTTAGTATATGGGGCAAACCCAAGAGGTCCATTGCTACTGTGGAATGAGCTGCTCACAGGCAAAATACATGACTCCCTGAAAAGGGAGGCATACGACATGGTGATAAGCCTAAGGCAGAAAGCAGTCACGGCATGTCAAGTAGCAAAAGAGGCACTGCAGATCGCTGGACAGAAATATAGACAGTATGATAACCGGAAGGCCAAGACATTAGTCTTGAAAGAAGAAGATAAAGTCTTGTTGCTCCTCCCAGATCCCAGAGACTCCCTCATTGTATCATGGCAGGGACCATTCCAAGTATTGCAGAGAATTAGTGATGTAGATTATCAGGTGCAGATGGGCAATAAGAAAAAGATCTACCACATCAATATGCTGAAACCGTTCGTAGACAGAAAGACGGACGAGACAGTAACAGTAGAAGAAGGTGAAAGTCTTAGACCTGCCTCGGGATGCGGGGTCATTAATGAACAGCAAGACGACGCGGTGGGGGATGAAATTCCAACACCTGACGTTAGAGACGATGACAGCTGGAGAGGAATACAGCTGAACCCGGAATTAGGAAAACAAGAGAAAGCCAAACTGGAAAGGTCTATTGTTAAATTTAGACACATATTTTCCAACAAACCTGGAAGCACTGATCTCATAACTCATAAAATCACCCTATTATCTAATGTGCCAGTAAGGGTGAAACAGTATCCTATTCCGGTCCACTTCTTTGAGAAAATAACATCTGAAATATCTGACCTTGACCAGTGTGGTATCATTAGGAAATCCACTTCAAATTACTGCTCACCTTTGGTCATAGTAAAGAAAAAAGATAACACCTTGAGGATATGCGTTGACTATAGAAAGATCAACGCATTAACCCTCTTAGATGCGGAACCCATGCCAAACATCGACGATCTCATAGACGGCAAGACCAAATCACAAATTTTCTCCAAAATCGATTTAACCAAGGGATACTGGCAAATCCCTATGAAAGAAAAGTCCATGCATATCACGGCTTTCGCTACGCCGTTAGGCCTTTATGAATGGGCATATATGCCTTTTGGTCTACAGAGCCGAATGAGTTTGTTACAAAGGGTGTTTATTTCTTATAGATGACATCTGAACATAATATGGCGTCCACTCAGTTCTTGCTCTAGATGTAAACTAAACTTGACAACAAACTACGTCACGACTTGAGCATCTCTCCTCCCATTCTCTCCCGATGCTCAATCGTGCTGTAGCCTTTTCCCACCTAATACTAATACCCTACTTCTGTTACACCTCCCTATGTTTACTAAAGAATTTTTCTTGTAAAGGAAAAAGTCTTTACTCCTAATCCCTCACTCTATTCCCTCTTTTTCCTTACCTCTCACAGTTCCTCTAATCTTCCCCAAACCAACTCCAACTTAAGTAAATATTCTATTCTTTAACTCTTTCCCCTGCTATATAGTCATCCACTATACATTTTTATATTTCTGGCTCTTTCTTGGCTCCTCATAGTTCCTGTAGAAAATATAAATATCATAAGAATAGCTCGTATAATCGTTATCGTACCTTTGACATTATAAAATTCCTCACTCTTCCACAACACAGGATGGACAGAAACAATGTAGTTAGAAAAAGTAAAGAAGCGGTGCGCACCGAGTGAGAAGTATAAAGAATGAATGGTCAACATGACCACATTTACCTCCCTTGCCAATAAAAAAAAATTTTGTAAAATAATTTTTTAAAATACATCTTATGAAATAGATCTTTGGTCTCTATAAATCAATTTGACATAAGTTTTCACAACACTTATATATTCAACATTTATATTGCCATCCACAATCTTGTCTACATTTCGTTATCTCACCCTTAACCACGAGCCCATGTTCATATTCTATGAACATTTTTAATATAATTCACGCTGGTTTTTCACAGCTCCTATATCTTGCCCCCATACATCCCATGATCTGCTTCTTTGTCCAACTATATATATATCCCCGCTTATATACTGCCATTCACAGTCTTCCCCCAACCTTATATCTTCATATAACGCTACTCCTATTTTACTAACACTTCATATCTATAAGAACCTCTTCAAGCAACTTAATATTCACAAAGAGAATATGTCTCTATATTATCCCTCAGTAGTTTTAATAACTCTTTTCTGAACGAAAGGCATTAAACAAAGCCCCATGTATTTGAAAATTAAACTTACTTAACTAAATTTATAACCTATTCATTAACAATGTAACTTAATATACAAAATCACTCATTTAAGCGAAATAAAATCAAAACAAGACGTCATTCCCCCCAAATTATCCAAAGAAAAACACATTTTAAAATGACATAACATGCATTTTATCAAATCAGAATAAAATATTCTATTATTACCTATCACTATTGGTCTCTTTTACGGACCAATAGTTTGTACTCAAATTACTAGGAACACAATAATCCTATTCTAAATCAATTAATCAAATAACAACAATCATTTTACAAGACCAAATCAAGCAAAAAAAAACATATTATATATGAGGCATTGAACCTCAGATTCAATAAAACAATTGTCTTCCTCGCTAAAGAGAAGGTTTTCAAAAAAATATAACTCCCTTCAAATTAACTACGTACAGTGGCCCATCCACATTGGCCTCCTATACGAATCAATGTAATACATATTTATTCCTACAAGTCATTCGATTTTTATAATCGTGAAAACACAACAACTCACTGCCCAGTATATATATCTGTTATTTACAGACCAATATCCTAACTTAGAACAATATCTGTTCTCTCTACACACAAAAATCAATAATCAACAATGACCGTACCATCATTGATTCTCTCCCCTCACAACTTTCCATCTTTTTCTAGCCTAACTCCTAACACATCATAACATCCGGAATATCATCTTAAGTAAGCACTGTAAATTACAGGTCAAACTCATTTTATCTATTACTAATGTGGCGACTATTCCAATGTCAACTCAATGTACCAGCCATCATCTACTTATCAATTAACTTGTGGCTCGGCCTGCCAATTATTTCCCTTGGATTTGTACCAAACATCACTATAACTTCTTAATCATTATCGTTAAACACGGCATTTCTAGCACCAATAAAAAAAAACTTGTCTATTTCCTATAGAGTACATCCACCTACTGTACCAATACCAAATTTGTCCAATCTACGAAAAGTCAAGAAGTAGAAACATAAAATCAACCAGCAATTCTATCACAGAGAGAAAAAAATATATATGCCTCTCTCGAAACTACCTCTATATTAGTTATCTCACTGCTTAACTACTCCTCAAGACCATTTATAAAAAGTATCCATAGAAGCCTTTTTCAAGCATCACTTTCATTTCCGAATCCCGAAACTTATAACTTGCTATCTGCAGTATTCTCTATCTATCTACCTCCTACGTTTCCACTTCTTCAATAACTCCAAGTTTCTTTGAATAAGTGCTAACTCTACATCAATATCCTCTTCCTCGTACAACTTATTAGTTTCTTCCATACTACTAATTGATTCTGACTTTTCATCCATGTCTTCTTCTTCGTCTGTATGTCTCTCGTTAGCAGCCGCTAATCTCTTCTGTTCAATATCCCATCTAATTTGTCTATCATTACTTCTTAAGGACCTTTCTAGTAGAGGCATATCTTCACCGCTTGTTGAATAATCTCTAATTCTCCTCTGTCTTTTCACTTCTCTATCTCTTGTTTATCCATTCTTCTTTTCGTTGCTTGTCTAGTATTCTTAAATGGAGCACCTATTTCCTCTTCCATACTATCATAATGACTTTCATTCACAATTTCTTCTTCTATTGTTTTCGGTATCGTCTGTTCTTGAGTATCATCGTAACCTGGAGTTGTTAGTAATTGATTTTGTGCTGGACCTTTTCTAAAACTTGGGGTTACTGTAGCTCCTCTGACGACTTGTTCATCTAAATATCTTGTGTCTGAATAATAATTATTATTATAATTATTATTTTCCTTCTCATCCTCATCTCTTCTTAAGTGTTCAACGTGTTCAATGAGTACAGAAAGCACTCTTCTTTTGAGCATCCTTCGACATCGGGATACACCAAAATCCTGACCTTGCGTCTAGCGTCGTGAAGAATGTAGAGCCATTAAGCAGCCCCAAAATATCATCAATTACCGGCAGTGGGTATGCTACATTCTTAGTGATTTTGTTCAACGCCCTGTAGTCGCAGCAGAAGCGACTCGAACCATCAGGTTTGTCCACGATGACGACCGGAGATGACCATTCTGACTTCGATCTTGTTATTATCCCTGCTTTCAACATATCTTCTATTGCCTTTTCCACGATTTCTCTATTTCTTAATGGAGTTCTATATGGTTTTAAACTAATTGGTGGATGGTCTCCCAAATCTATTTCCATTGTAACTGTTTTTGTCCTTCCCAATTCCAAATCATTAATTGCAAATACATCCTGATTTTGTTTTATAAGTTGTTCTAATACTTCCTTATTTTCTGGCGGAGCTTTTAACTGTGCCAACAATTCTTGTTCCCTTGTCATTTTGTCTAGTGAATGTATTTGGGCTGTATTTCTTCTGGATGGATGGATCAATTCATCCATTTGTACGTTCCCTCTTCTTCCGCGTCCGCGTCTGTTATTAACTCTTTCACTAGAAGTTTCTGAATAACTTGTTCCCGACATTTCTACTCTATCCGTTGCCAATATGTCACTAATGTTATGTTCTAGTTTGGCTATTACACATCCTCTGTATAATTTGATTTCTCTACCTGTGTTGTTGATAATCATCACTGGAAAGGTTAAGTGTTTATCCAACGTTATTATTCCATCCGGAACTTCTAAACCAGGCTCATCAATTACTTCCTCTTGCAACTCAGTGATTCTGACTGTGTTTCCTGCCACATAATATGGGTTTCTCTTCACCTTTGCCTGTATCAAATTAACCGACTGTGGTTTTAACGTCGCGGACATTTTAACTCTAACTAGTGCTGATATATGCATGTCTTCTTCCATATCTACATAGACGTCCTTGAATTTTAATTTATGTAAATCAAAGAAAAGTCTTACTCCATTTTTTATTAAAAAATCTCTTCCTGTCAGCATGTTTCTATTTAAATCTTTCACTACATGAAAAAGATGTCTTACATTGATCCCTCCTAATTTAAAATTGATCATTGTTTGTCCAATTACTTGTAAATTCTGTCCTGTAACAGAGTGAAGATTATTATGACTCTTAAATATTCTACAATTTCTCATTATTTTATATAAAAAACTTTCTTTAATTACACTAACCTGAGCTCCTGAATCAATTAATGTACGAACTCTATATTTTCCTATTTCTATTATACACGAACTATGATCTGTTGTCTTCACTGTAAACTGTTTTATTTCATCTAATTGAGAGCACTCTCTACTCGTCTTGTTATATCTGTTATTAAAATATTCTTTAAATCTTGGGACCTTGTTACTTACCCTCCTACCACAGGTCCTATTTAATAGGTAGGGCGCCGGTTTTCCTGCGTTCTTGTACCTGTAAAATTTCTGTGTCTATCTTCCACATTCCTATTCAACCTGCTACTGCCACTTCTACTTTGTGTATTCGACTGAACACGTCTGTTATCACAAAAACGAGAAATATGTCCGCGTTGACCACAAAACCAACAGACTATATTTGTGTTGTTTGTTTTACCTACTGTCTCACTTGTAGGATACCTCATTTGTCTTCTTTCATCATAAGCATTTCTATTACTACCTTGCAACGTCTGTATACCTCCTCTCCTATTCCATCCGAACCTTGTTTGTCCTATTTCCATAGGCTCCTCAACTCTATCTTCTAGACTAGTTCCTATTTCCCGTCCTGTTCTCAATCTAAATCTACGTCTCAAATTTTCTTCTTGTACCGCGATATCTACCGCTTGTGATAACCTCTCAGGGTTTTCCCTCATCAGCTTAAATTTCAAACCATCGGATTTTATGCCATCTACAAAAATCCCGACTAACATTCTCTCCACTTCTTCTCCTCGTACATTCTGTCCTAAGAATGCTTCTTCAGCGAGGTTAATCAACCTATCGCTGAACAATTGTACCGTCTCCCCTTTGTTTTGTTTAGCCTGTCTCAACACCGAAAACGCATATTGTGGATCCGTTATTTCCGCGTACTTACGTGCTAGGTCTTCTTTAAATTGTTCCCATGTCTCATCTACTCTAGCCTCTAACTTTCTTCGTATATGATCCGAAACCGGTTCTGTTGCCGCCTGATACGCAAGTCTCATTTTCTCTTCATCTGATGCCGACACCAAATACGCATATTTTCTATGGAAGTTATCCACTTCTTAAACTCTCTGGCCTGTCCACTAAACTTAACAATTTTAGTTGCCATTCCCTGTTGTTTTATTACCGTATGAAGTCTACCTACCGCTGTTCCTACCCCCGTCAAAACTTGTGCCAAGGAGTCTTGTTCCGCCATGCTGAAATATTATTATACAAACCAAGCAAACAATTTCACATTTGTAACTTGCTAATTTAAGAAATACAATTCACATATACACCAAGAACAGTTCGACCAGCTAATAGGTTTACAGATTACCCTACTCTCGTTTCCTGATCCAAGCAAGACGTATTCTTCTAGGTTCGCCGTCAGGTTAAACTCAAACGCTGTATTAGTTGAAACCAATCGCGCACTTCAGGTAGTTCCTTCTTCTAAGGTAATTTCTCTTCTTAGGATGCCTCAGTACAGTACTTCTGGGTTCTGACTTCGCCTCGGATGGGGTACATCAAATCGACGTCTTGAGAACGACTCACACGCAACAGAGCCCAAAAGGATTAGCGAGCGGCTCTCATTTGCAGCGGAGCCCCGAGATAGTCTGACACGTCAACAAAACATGGGCCAATCCATGAAGGAATGAGGTATTTAGCTGCCGTCTTGATTGTCTTTAAACAACGTTCCTTTTTCTATCACGACTCAGTTGTTAGCGAGCTCAAAACAAAACTTATTAACGTTGTCCACAATATTTTGATTTGATGACACGAGTTGTCCGAATTTATCAGTATTCTGGAAAAATTTTGATTTTTGATTATGACTGTAGGCGAGTAAGTCTTAAAGTTTATTATTAATTTCTGCAAATTTGCTTTGAGTCAAGGCTGAACTTGATTGTGCTATTGAAGAATTCTTGCTCACCTGAAACAACGATCAGACTGGATTGACCTTCAGCAAAACTCTTGCTCGCTCAAGACAACGATTAAACTGGCTTGACCTTCAGCAAAACTCCTGCTCGCTCAAGACAACAATTAACTGGCTTGACCTTCAGCAAAACTCCCGCTCGCTCGAGACAACGATTAAACTGGCTTGACCTTCAGCAAAACTCCTGCTCGCTCGAGACAACGATTAAACTGGCTTGACCTTCAGCAAAACTCCTGACACGGCCGCTAGATGAACGGACAAGACGAGCCGCTAGATGAATGGACAAAAGGAGCCGCTAGGATGGTGTTTACAGCTGATTCCCGCCGGTTTGATGACAATCGCAGGCGCTGCAACCCGTTATGGCAAGTTGGTTTTCATTCCTCTCCTGACGACAATTAAATTTTGCTAGCAAGTTCGTGCAGTGAGGATCCTAAAAAACTTGAAAAAGACTTACAGACAACCACCCCTAGCCGGGCTTTTGGCTGCTGTAATTCTCACATACCAGTTATTGGCCATTTTTAACTTCGCTTTTCCTTTCAACATAAGTATAAACTCGTGCCACAATTCTGTCTTTGGGTACTTGATGTAAACAGCACGCGATCTCTTCAAAACTTTTAGTTTATTTCTATGTTCACCTTGAACAGCATGTTGTGATTCCGCGACGACACTCCAAATTCGGATCGTAGTTCAAAGGCGCCATTTCTTCTCTTTAACAGAGCCGAATGAGTTTGTTACAAAGGGTGTTTATTTCTTATAGATGACATCTGGACATAATATGGCGTCCACTCAGTTCTTGCTCTAGATGTAAACTAAACTTGACAACAAACTACGTCACGACTTGAGCATCTCTCCTCCCATTCTCTCCCGATGCTCAATCGTGCTGTAGCCTTTTCCCACCTAATACTAATACCCTACTTCTGTTACACATGGCCAAATCACAAATTTTCTCCAAAATCGATTTAACCAAGGGATACTGGCACATCCCTATGAAAGAAAAGTCCATGCATATCACGGCTTTCGCTACGCCGTTAGGCCTTTATGAATGGGCATATATGCCTTTTGGTCTACAGAACGCACCAAGCACATTCATGCGAATGATGCGCAGGCTACTGCAAGGCATTGGAAATGTAGCCACGTATATGGACGATATATGCATCCATACTACGAATATAGATAAACACACCGAGGTCATGGAACAGGTGTTTCAGAGAATACAAGACCATGGGCTGAAAGCTAAGCCCAGTAAGGTCGAGATAGGGTATTTGGAAGTGCAGTTCCTTGGAGATAGAATCTCCAACGGGTTTCGGAAAACCGACCCGACTGTGGTTGCAAAGATTTTGCAAATTAAAGCTCCCACCACCAAGAAAGAGGTTAGGAGCGTTTTAGGGCTTATTAATTATTATCAGAAGTTCATACCAAACTTCGCCGGGATGACTGCAACTTTCTCCGAACTACTGAAGAAAGGTCAACCGACAAAGGTTAACTGGACAGACAAACACAGCAGACTATTGGAGGAAATTAAGACACTCTTCAGTAGACAACCTATCTTAAAACAGCCAGATATCTCAAAATACTTCATTCTCCAAACTGATGCAAGCTCCTATGCAATCTCTGCTATCCTGCTACAGTACCATCATGGACAATTACACCCCATACTCTACTATAGTAGGACACTTACAGACACCCAAAAGAACTATTCCATCACGGAACTGGAAGCCTTAGCGCTAGTTGAAAGTGTTAAGAAATTCTCCAAATATTTGTTGGGGAAAAAGGTTCATGGTATTGTCTGACAATACACCATTAAAGGTATTCAAAGAGGGCCATCCAAAAAACTCTCGGATACACAGGTGGTCCTTACTTCTGCAGGACTATGACTTTGATATTTGCCACATACCAGGCAAAGATAACAACCTTGCAGATGTATTGAGTAGACTATAGAAAGACATTAGAAATACATGAACGAATTGACATGTAATTACTGTGATAGAATGTAAGTATAGATATGTATATTGTAGGTACTGTACAGATTGCATAAAGGTTAGATATATGATTGCAGTAATATAATATACAATTGCAAATGTGTAAAGATGTAAATGTGCATATGGATGTATGGATATATACACCCAAGGCTGTTACTAATTTCAGATAGTTAAGAGGTGTAAATGACTGAGCAGAAGAGATAGTGTCGAAGGTACCTCAAAGATGTTACCTCACTAGCTGACTGAAGAGGCTGAGACAGACAGACGCAAGTGAAGATTGGGAATCTGATTCGTAAAAGATACAGTCAGCGAAGACAGATACCCGCCAGAACCAACCAAGGGAGTAATAGTTAATAACATTCACAATCATTCAATAAACAAAACTCATAATACACGTAGATAGAGATAAAGATAATTTTAATGGCTTTAAGTACATCCATAAACATCAGTACGTTCTTATGATCATGATCATCATGCCATGTATATTTGTAATCAGTATGCATGTAATTGTAACAATAATCGTAACAGTATTGATTGTACTATTACCTGATTGTAACACATAACGTATAAAATGAGATGTCGGTGCTAGAGATGCTAGAAACTGATAAATGATCGCAAATGAAAAAAAGAAGGATCAACATCTACTAGAGCAGGAAGGTTGACAGTGGGTCTAAAACCACGATACATCACAGATGACACCCATAACATAAAAGGAAAAGAACAAGAAGGTAACTGAGACATTACTACAAGTGATACATATTGATGTCACAAAGATGATAATGATGGGCGAGTGAAAGTTTAAATAGTGCTTGAGATATTACATGTGAGTCCAATTTTATATACTATTCAGATTTTATGACAATATTGTAAATTGGAAAGACAGACATGTACAATTGGTAGGAGAAACTTATGTGATTGTGGTAACAGGTACATAACATGAGAATATGAGGAGTGACAGCACAGTGAGAGAAAGGGGACGAGAAGACAGAGTAGGAATTTGTGCCAATGAGAATTAATTTGAACACAACCGGGATATTTGCACACCGGTATACTGGAAGCATAAAGGCATAGACGGAACATTTGAGGTTCTAGTATGTGTGTTGTAAGACAAAGTACATAATAAAAACATTAAACACTAGAGAGAGAGAGAGAGAGAGAGAGAGAGAGAGAGAGAGAGAGAGAGACAAACAATGAAAGGATGAGAGAGGGAATGAGAGAGAGAGAGAGAGAGAACAGAGTGCAAGTGAAATTGAAGGAAAGGATACAAGGATAGTGTAGTAGGATTATTAGTAGTACCATTGATAATAGTACCAAGTGCTAGTACTGTGTACATATAAGATTTCAACATGTAGCACTTCAGCATGGCAGTAGATGTATATAAAGGTATATAAGGGTCATGGTATTAGGAACACTACAAGGGAAAAGTTGGGAGTAAGAACACCAGGCATAAACATAAGGCAAATGAAGGGAATAGATAGGGAATAGATGGCAGCCGACCACGCACACACGTTGACAAGACAAATACAAGAGGCATAGGTACCCGCACCAAAGAGATCCACAGTCGTAGCATAGACTACTCAGGAGCAAGATAGAGCTTAAATAAAATATGGGTGAAATTGATATGTCTGCAATACACACGTTCCTGCACCCAGGGCTTAAGGGCTGGGGAGGGTGTCAGTTGCTTATACCGAAGTATAAATGAGGAACCTTATGGGAATGTCCGGGGTGGGACATTGGGACTCATAGTAGGTTGGTCTTCAACTTGCCGAACACAAAGGGGGTTGAGGCCACACGAGGTCTATTTGGGAATAGACGGATATTCGTGTCCGACATTATAATTTGTGTGAAGGTATAGCAGGATATCAACGTAACAGAGGGAAGTTAAAGGTATCTGAGAAGCAAGCTCTAAGGCATGAGGCAGTAGACAGATATGTGCGACCAGTGGACAGGCATGTGCGACCAAGCTGACTCATGTCAAGTGTAGAGATAAGGAAGAACCCAAAAATGTAGAACATTTTGAAATTGCGGGGGGCATATGCCATGAGTCTGGTTAAGTCAAGTCTGGTTGAGTGAATTACTGTGAAACGATAGGATAAATTGTCATGGGCGATCAGAGGAAAAGAATGCACCGGGGAAGCGGGTATTCGTAAGGGCCAATAGAATTGCAAGGATTAGGCCACGTGATAAGAAGGGTCGAGAAGGGCCACGGACAAAGGGGAGTCAGTCGGAGTTGGGAAGCCATGACAGACAGATCACGAAAGCAGAGAAGGGTGTCGGCTGAGAACTGAATAACCCCTGTCGCGATGAAACGCCGAGAATCGTCGACGGCAAGTAACTGAGTGTACATTAGATATTTCAAGCGTGTACCGATGGATGGGAACAGCGTTGCCGCGACCAAGCGGGTGGACATGTTACAGCACGGAGTCGAGTGGTGTGCCGTGGGCAGAGGTTGCCGGCCTGTGAATGTAGGCGCCATGCGACCATGTGTAACAGGACTGTAAGTAGGGTAGAAGAGTGTATGTGTAGAGCATTGTAGTTTATTAGATAGCCTGGATAGCAGGACGTACTACAATCAGTGTGTAAACAAATGTCGTGGGTGTACATGTACCTTTGAATATCCCAGTGATTGTGTCGCATAGAAACAATACATGATGCCATTCTATCACTCGGTGGTGACGAGTTGTGTTCATGGTGTATCAGTGTGTAATTCATAAAGAGTGTCAACGTAGCCGCATCTCAATACCCCTAGTTACGTCAGAAAGGGCACGTTGGCAGTCTCGAATCATAGTTTGAACACACACCAGGAGAACGAACCCGGAGTCATTACTCGGGCGGGCCAGAGAGTGTCAGGAAGATAAAGATCCGAAACAATACGGTAAGGGGGACTTTTTCTGACGATCAGAAGCCTCCTGTCGTGCTTGCTACGCGGCGGAGTTTTTATCACAGAGCTGGATACATGTCCGAAATATGAGAAGAACAATGTGGGTTTGTAGAAGCCAAGGGCACAGTAAATGCTGTGTATATACTAAGAACAGTAATTGAACGTTCTATAGAATTAGACAAAGATCTATATCTTTGCTTTATTGACTACACAAAGGCTTTCGATAAAGTGAGACATGTCGACATGATAAGGATGCATGAAGATCTACAAATTGATGATAAAGACCTTAGACTTGTAAGAAATATATATTGGAAACAAAAAGTTTTGATAACGATTATCACGAAACTCAGTCGGTTCGCCTTGTGACCATGTTCGGCCTGGTGAAAATTTTTTTCCCCGATGGGGGGGGGAAAAAAAATAAATTTTTCGGCCCTTGCAAAGTTTTTTAAAGGGGCG
>JACEFZ010008856.1:0-64221 GCA_014155875.1 Cepaea nemoralis | reverse complement strand
CCATGCACCTTTCCCTTTATGTAACTGTCTCTCCATGCACCTGTCCCTCCATGCACCTATTACTCCATGATCCCTCCATGCACCTATTTCTCCATGCACCTTTCCCTTTATGTAACTGTCCCTCCATGCACCTGTCCCTCCATGCACCTATTACTCCATGACCTATCCCTCCATGCACCTATTGCTCCATGCACCTGTCCCTTCATGTAACTGTCCCTCCATGCACCTGTCCCTCCATGCACCTGTCCCTCCATGCACCTGTCCTTCCATGCACCTGTCCCTCCATGCACCTGTCCCTCCATGCACCTATACTCCATGATCCTCCATGCACCTGTCCCTCCATGCACCTATTCCTCCTGAATTCCTCCATGCACCTGTCCCTCCATGCACTGTCCCTCCATGCACCTGTCCCTCCATGCACCTGTCCCTCCATGCACCTGTCCCTCCATGCACCTATTTCTCCATGCACCTTTCCCTTTATGTAACTGTCCCTCCATGCACCTGTCCCTCCATGCACCTATTACTCCATGCACCTTTCCCTCATGTAAACTGTCTCTCCATGCACCTGTCCCTCCATGCACCTGTCCCTCCATGCACCTATTTCTCCATGCACCTTTCCCTTTATGTAACTGTCCCTCCATGCACCTGTCCCTCCATGCACCTATTACTCCATGCACCTATTGCTCCATGCACCTATTACTCCTAGCACCTGATCCCTTCCATGCACCTATGCTCTCCATGCACCTTTCTCTGCTTTCCAGCAACTGTCACCTCCATGCACCTATTTCCCTCCATGCACTGTCCCTCCATGCACCTGTCCCTCCATGCACCTTCTCCATGATCCCTCCATGCACCTATTACTCCATTTCATGCACCTATTCTCCATGCACCTTCCTTTATGTAACTGTCCTCATGCACCTATTTCTCCATGCACTTTCTATGTACTGTCCCTCCATGCACCTGTCCTCCATGCACCTTCCTCCATGCCTTCCTCCATGCACCTCTCCATGACCCTCCATGCACCTTCTCCATGCACCTATTCCCATTCAACTTCCTCATGCACCTATCTCCATGCACCTATTCTCCATGCCCTATACCAGACCTATCTCCATGCACCTTTCTATGCACCTATTGCTCCATGCACCTATTCCCATGACTTCCTATGACTCTCCATGCACCTTCTCCATGCACCTTTACTCCATGACCTATCCCTCCATGCACCTTTGCTCCATGCACTGTCCCTTCTGTACTGTCCCTCCATGCACTGTCCCTCCATGCACCTGTCCCTCCATGCACCTGTGCACTCCATGCACCTGTCCCTCCATGCACCTGTCCTGCCATTCGCACCCTATTACTCCATGATCCTACATGCACCTGTCCCCTCCATGCACCTATTTACTGCCATGATCCCTCCATGCACCTTGTCTCCTCCTGCCACCTGTCACCTTCCATTGCACCTGTCCCCTCCATGCACCTGTCCCTACATGCACCTTTCCCTTTATGTAACTGTCTCGTCAATGCCACCTGTCCCTCCATGCACCTATTACTCCATGGATTCCCTCCAATTGCACCTATTTCTTCCATGGCACCTATTACTCCCATGATCCCTCCATGCACCTATTTCTCCATGCACCTTTCCCTTTATGTAACTGTCCCTCCATGCACCTATTACTCCATGCACCTATTACTCCATGCACCTATTACTCCATGCACCTATTTCTCCATGCATCTATTACTCCATGATCCCTCCATGCACCTATTTCTCCATGCACCTTTCCCTTTATGTACAATGTCCCTGTCCATGCACCTATTTCTCCATGCACCTTTCCCTTCATGTAACTGTCCCTCCATGCACCTGTCCCTCCATGCACCTGTCCCTCCATGCACCTGTCCCTCCATGCACCTGTCCCTCCATGCACCTATTACTCCATGATCCCTCCATGCACCTGTCCCTCCATGCACCTATTACTCCATGATCCCTCCATGCACCTGTCCCTCCATGCACCTGTCCCTCCATGCACCTGTCCCTCCATGCACCTGTCCCTCCATGCACCTGTCCCTCCATGCACCTATTACTCCATGATCCCTCCATGCACCTATTTCTCCATGCACCTTTCCCTTTATGTAACTGTCCCTCCATGCACCTATTTCTCCATGCACCTTTCCCTTCATGTAACTGTCCCTCCATGCACCTGTCCCTCCATGCACCTGTCCCTCCATGCACCTGTCCCTCCATGCACCTGTCCCTCCATGCACCTGTCCCTCCATGTACCCTATTACTCCATGATCCCTCCCTGGCACCCTGTCCTCCATGCACCTATTACTCCATGATCCCCTCCATGCACCTGTCCCTCCATGCACCTGTCCCTCCATGCACCTGTCCCTCCATGCACCTGTCCCTCCATGCACCTGTCCCTCCATGCACCTATTACTCCATGATCCCTCCATGCACCTGTCCCTCCATGCACCTATTACTCCATGATCCCTCCATGCACCTGTCCCTCCATGCACCTGTCCCTCCATGCACCTGTCCCTCCATGCACCTTCTCCATGCACCTGATCCCTCCATGCACCTATTACTCCATGCACCTGTCCCTCCATGCACCTATTCTCCATGACCTTCCCTCCATGCACCTGTTTCTCCATGCACCTTCCCTCCATGCACCTATTACTCCATGACCTTCCCTCCATGCACCTTCTCCATGACCTTCCCTCCATGCACCTATTACTCCATGATCCCTCCATGCACTGTCCCTCCATGCACCTGTCCCTCCATGCACCTTTCCCTCCATGACCTGTCCCTCCATGCACCTGTCCTCCATGCACCTATTACTCCATGACCTATCCTCCATGCACCTGTCCCTCCATGCACCTTCCCTCCATGCACTGTCCCTCCATGCACCTTCCCTTCCATGCACCTTGTCCCTCCATGCACCTGTCCCTCCATGCACCTGTCCCTCCATGCACCTGTCCCTCCATGCACCTGTCCCTCCATGCACCTGTCCCTCCATGCACCTGTCCCTCCATGCACCTGTCCCTCCATGCACCTGTCCCTCCATGCACCTGTCCCTCCATGCACCTATTCCTCCATGCACTCCTTATGTATGTCCCTCCATGCACCTTTCTCCATGACCTTCCCTCCATGCACCTATTCTCCATGCACCTGTCCCTCCATGCACCTATTACTCATGATCCCTCCATGCACCTGTCCCTCCATGCACCTTCCTCCATGACCTGTCCCTCCATGCACCTGTCCCTCCATGCACCTATTCTCCATGCACCTTTCCCTATGTACTTCCTCCATGCACCTTTCCCTCATGTAACCTGTCCCTCCATGCACCTTATTACTTCATGCACCTGTCCCTCCATGCACCTGTCCCTCCATGCACCTGTCCCTTCATGTAACTGTCCCTCCATGCACCTGTCCCTCCATGCACCTATTACTCCATGCACCTGTCCCTCCATGCACCTGTCCCTCCATGCACCTATTTCTCCATGCACCTTTCCCTTTATGTAACTGTCCCTCCATGCACCTGTCCCTCCATGCACCTATTACTCCATGACCTATCCCTCCATGCACCTATTACTCCATGACCTATCCCTCCATGCACCTATTTCTCCATGACCTATCCCTCCATGCACCTATTACTCCATGACCTATCCCTCCATGCACCTATTTCTCCATGCACCTATTACTCCATGACCTATCCCTCCATGCACCTATTGCTCCATGCACCTATTTCTCCATGCACCTTTCCCTTTATGTAACTGTCCCTCCATGCACCTGTCCCTCCATGCACCTATACTCCATGACCTATCCCTCCATGCACCTATTTCTCCATGCACCTTTCCCTTTATGTAACTGTCCCTCCATGCACCTGTCCCTCCATGCACCTATTACTCCATGACCTGTCCCTCCATGCACCTATTACTCCATGACCTATCCCTCCATGCACCTATTGCTCCATGCACCTGTCCCTTCAAGTAACCGTCCATCCATGCACCTGTCCCTTCATGCACTTGTCCCTCCATGCACCTGTCCCTCCATGCACTTGTCCCACCATGCACCTGTCCCTTCATGTAACTGTCCCTCCATGCACCTGTCCCTCCATGCACCTATTACTCCATGACCTGTCCCTCCATGCACCTATTGCTCCATGCACATGTCCCTTCAAGTAACTGTCCCTCCATGCACCTGTCACTTCATGCACTTGTCCCTCTATGCACTTATTGCTCCGTGCACCTGTACCTCTATGTACCTGTCCTCCATGCACCTATTGCTCTGTGCACCTGTCCCTCCATGCAGCTTTCCTTCCATGCACCTGCCTCTCCATGCACCTATTGCTCCATGCACCTGTCAGTCCATGCACCTGTCCCTCCGTGCACCTTTCCCCCCATGCACCTATTGCTCCGTGCACCTGTTCCTCCATGCACCTGTCCCTGCGTGCACTCAGACCTACAAAATGCGATGGTACTAACACCTGACATACACACATCATGTTCAGGCAATATAATACATGTCATGAACTACACTAATAACCGACAGCAATTTCCTATTCTGTTTCTGTGATGTGACAGCGCCACCAAAGTGTGTAGGCCTGAGAGCTAGGATAGATACGTGGCCAATCTTCCCCTCACTTTGGCCAGCGACGAGCCCGGTCCGAACCCAAGTCCGACCCTTCCCATGTCATTACCAGCTCACTTCGCTATTAGCGTCTCTAGCGTGCCCGCCTTTCATGCAATGGACCTGTGTTTGGTTTTACATCTAGTGAGGGAGCATTGAACAGTACCAAAAGGAATTGCTGTGTAGATCGGCAGTCTGGCTTCTAACAAGTATGTCCTTCAGGGTTTGGTCTCGCCTGTAAGCCACTACAGGGTCCTCATTTAAGATCTGCTAGTCGTCCTTAAATCGGTACAACTGTGGTGGGACAGTCCTACCATCTGATGGGAGTGCTTTGAAGAGATTAGAATAAGAAAAGCTTTGGCAAAGGTAGTCTTTTGAAAGATGGAAAATATACTGACCAATAAATAGATGTAAATTGCAATGAAAAAACAAGTTTTGTTAGTGCTAAACACAACCTGTACTTGGACAATGAGCAGTCAAGCTGAAAAACATCTAATGGCAGTGGAAATGTGGTTTCTGAGGACAATGCAAAGAATACTATGGAAGACAGAAAAAACTAATTAGCAAGTCCTAAAAAAAATAATAAAAAACAAACAAATGAACATCTTCAACTAATTAGAGAAATTAGACGTAGACAGTCAACACATTTTGAGCACGTTATGAGAAGACATAAACTAAAGAACTTCGTGATAAGTAGCAAGTTTGAGGGGAAAAGAACAAAGGGAAGACAGAGAAGAAGGCTTAAAAAAGTTACACTAACAGAAGTCTGGTACAGAGAGAGTGAGAATTAGGTTTTCATTTCAGGAAAAAAAGAAAAAAAAAACACCACGTACATCAAAAGAGATAAACGCAATTAGCGACTCATAGCGTGACTGCTTGTATCAGGAAGAGATTAAATTAGTGCAGTC
This sequence comes from Cepaea nemoralis, assembly GCA_014155875.1. NCBI lineage: Eukaryota > Metazoa > Mollusca > Gastropoda > Stylommatophora > Helicidae > Cepaea > Cepaea nemoralis. The sequence continues at coordinate 58,689 of JACEFZ010008856.1, read as the reverse complement.
TGAACGTGAGAGTAGAGATCAAAGATGGGAAAGCCTATCCGGCCTTATAAGGTTGATTATTGAAGTCGAGTATATTATAGGATGTCGTGTTGATGTCCCGTGTGTTATAGGATTGATTACTGAAGACGAGTATGTTATAGGATATCGTGTTGAAGCCGGGTGTGTTATATTATTGATTACTGAAGTCGAGTATGTTATAGGATGTCGTGTTGAAACCGGGTGTGTTATAGGATTGATTATTGAAGTCAAGGATGTTATAGGATGTCATGTCGAAGCCGGGTGTGTTAAAGGATTGATTATTGAAGTCAAGTATGTTATAGGATGTCATGTCGAAGCCGGGTGTGTTAAAGGATTGATTATTGAAGTCAAGGATGTTATAGGATGTCATGTCGAAGCCGGGTGTGTTAAAGGATTGATTATTGAAGTCAAGGATGTTATAGGATGTCATGTCGAAGCCGGGTGTGTTAAAGGATTGATTATTGAAGTCAAGGATGTTATAGGATGTCATGTCGAAGCCGGGTGTGTTAAAGGATTGATTATTGAAGTCAAGTATGTTATAGGATGTCATGTCGAAGCCGGGTGTGTTAAAGGATTGATTATTGAAGTCAAGGATGTTATAGGATGTCATGTCGAAGCCGGGTGTGTTAAAGGATTGATTATTGAAGTCAAGGATGTTATAGGATGTCATGTCGAAGCCGGGTGTGTTAAAGGATTGATTACTGAAGTCGAGTATGTTATAGGATGTCATGTTGAAGCCGGTGTGTTAAAGGATTGATTACTGAAGTCGAGTATGTTATAGGATGTCATGTCGAAGCCGGGTGTGTTAAAGGATTGATTACTGAAGTCGAGTATGTTATAGGATGTCATGTCGAAGCCGGGTGTGTTAAAGGATTGATTACTGAAGTCGAGTATGTTATAGGATGTCATGTTGAAGCCGGGTGTGTTATAGGATACACAATTGAAGTTGAGTATGTTATAGGATGTCATGTTGAAGCCCGTTGTGTTAAAGGATTGATTACTGAAGTCGAGTATGTTATAGGATGTCATGTCGAAGCCGGGTGTGTTAAAGGATTGATTACTGAAGTCGAGTATGTTGTAGGATGTCATGTTGAAGCCGGGTGTGTTAAAGGATTGATTACTGAAGTCGAGTATGTTATAGGATGTCATGTCGAAGCCGGGTGTGTTAAAGGATTGATTACTGAAGTCGAGTATGTTATAGGATGTCATGTTGAAGCCGGGTGTGTTAAAGGATTGATTACTGAAGTCGAGTATGTTATAGGATGTCATGTCGAAGCCGGGTGTGTTAAAGGATTGATTACTGAAGTCGAGTATGTTATAGGATGTCATGTTGAAGCCGGGTGTGTTAAAGGATTGATTACTGAAGTCGAGTATGTTATAGGATGTCATGTCGAAGCCGGGTGTGTTAAAGGATTGATTACTGAAGTCGAGTATGTTATAGGATGTCATGTCGAAGCCGGGTGTGTTAAAGGATTGATTACTGAAGTCGAGTATGTTATAGGATGTCATGTTGAAGCCGGGTGTGTTATAGGATACACAATTGAAGTTGAGTATGTTATAGGATGTCATGTTGAAGCCCGTTGTGTTAAAGGATTGATTACTGAAGTCGAGTATGTTATAGGATGTCATGTCGAAGCCGGGTGTGTTAAAGGATTGATTACTGAAGTCGAGTATGTTGTAGGATGTCATGTTGAAGCCGGGTGTGTTAAAGGATTGATTACTGAAGTCGAGTATGTTATAGGATGTCATGTCGAAGCCGGGTGTGTTAAAGGATTGATTACTGAAGTCGAGTATGTTATAGGATGTCATGTTGAAGCCGGGTGTGTTAAAGGATTGATTACTGAAGTCGAGTATGTTATAGGATGTCATATCGAAGCCGGGTGTGTTAAAGGATTGATTACTGAAGTCGAGTATGTTATAGGATGTCATGTTGAAGCCGGGTGTGTTAAAGGATTGATTACTGAAGTCGAGTATGTTATAGGATGTCATGTCGAAGCCGGGTGTGTTAAAGGATTGATTACTGAAGTCGAGTATGTTATAGGATGTCATGTCGAAGCCGGGTGTGTTAAAGGATTGATTACTGAAGTCGAGTATGTTATAGGATGTCATGTTGAAGCCGGGTGTGTTATAGGATACACAATTGAAGTTGAGTATGTTATAGGATGTCATGTTGAAGCCAGTTGTGTTATAGGATTGATTACTGAAGTCGAGTATGTTATAGGATGTCATGTCGAAGCCGGGTGTGTTAAAGGATTGATTACTGAAGTCGAGTATGTTATAGAATGTCATGTTGAAGCCGGGTGTGTTATAGGATACACACTTGAAGTTGAGTATATTATAGGATGTCATGTTGAAGCCAGTTGTGTTATAGGATTGATTACTGAAGTCGAGTATGTTATAGGATGTCATGTTGAAGTCGAGTATGTTATAGGATGTCATGTTGAAGCCGGGTGTGTTAAAGGATGATTACTGATGTAGAGTATGTTATAGAATGTCATGTTGAAGCCGGTTGTGTTAAAGTATTGATTACTGAAGTCGAGTATGTTATAGGATGTCATGTTGAAGCCGGTTGTGTTATAGGATTGATTACTGAAGTCGAGTATGTTATAGGATGTCATGTTGAAGTCGAGTATGTTATAGGATGTCATGTTGAAGCCGGGTGTGTTAAAGGATGATTACTGATGTAGAGTATGTTATAGAATGTCATGTTGAAGCCGGTTGTGTTAAAGTATTGATTACTGAAGTCGAGTATGTTATAGGATGTCATGTTGAAGCCGGTTGTGTTAAAGGATTGATTACAAGAAGTCGAGTATGTTATAGGATGTCATGTTGAAGCCGGTTGTGTTATAGGATTGATTACTGAAGTCGAGTATGTTATAGGATGTCATGTTGAAGCCGGTTGTGTTATAGGATTGATTACTGAAGTCGAGTATGTTATAGGATGTCATGTTGAAGCCGGGTGTGTTATAGGATTGATTACTGAAGTCGAGTATGTTATAGGATGTCATGTTGAAGCCGGTTGTGTTATAGGATTGATTACTGAAGTCGAGTATATTATAGGATGTCATGTTGAAGCCGGGTGTGTTAAAGGATTGATTACTGAAGTCCAGTATGTTATAGGATGTCATGTTGAAGCCGGGTGTGTTATAGGATTGATTACTGAAGTCGAGTATGTTATAGGATGTCATGTTGAAGCCGGTTGTGTTATAGGATTGATTATTGAAGTCAAGTATGTTATAGGATGTCATGTTGAAGCCGGGTGTGTTATAGGATAGACAATTGAAGTCGAGTATGTTATAGGATGTCATGTTGAAGCCGGGTGTGGTAAAGGATTGATTACTGAAGTCGAGTATGTTATAGGATGTCGTTTTGAAGCCGGGTGTGTTATAGGATTGATTACTGAAGTCTAATATGTTATAGGATGTCGTGTTGAAGTCGGGTATTGTATAGGATTGATTACTGAATTCGAGTGTGTTACACGATGTCGTGTTGAAGCCATGTGTGTTATAGGATTGATTATTGAAGTCGGTGTGGTGTAGGATTGATTGTTAATGTTGGTGTTTTATAGGATTGATGATTGAAGTCGGGTGTGTTATAGGATTGATTGTTGAAGTCGGGTGTGTTATAGGATTTATTGTTGAAGTCCGGTATTTTAGAAGATGCATGTTGACGCTGGGTGTGTTAAAGGATTGATTATTGAAGTCGGGTGTGTTACAGGACTGATTACTGAAGTCGGATGTGTTATAGGATCGACTACTGAAATCGAGTATGTTATATGATGTCGTATTGAAGTCGTTTGTTTTATCTGGTTGATTGTTGAAGTCGGTGTGTTACAAGATGCCGTGTTGAAGTCGGGTGTTTTATACGATTGATTATTAAAGTCGGTTTATTAAAGGGTTGATTGTTAAAGTCGATGTTTCATAGGATTGATTATTGATGTCGGATGTGTTATAGGATTGATTGTTGAAGTTAGGTGTGTTATAGGATTGATTGTTGAAGTCGGGTGTGTTGATTGATTGTCGAAGTCGGGTGTGAAATAGAATTGATTGTTGAAGTCGAGTGTGTTATAGGATTGATTGTTGAAGTCGGGTATGTTATACGATTGATTGTTGAAGTCGGGTATGTTATAGGATTGATTGTTGAAGTCGGGTATGTTATAGGATTGATTGTTGAAGTCGGGTATGTTATAGGATTGATTGTTGATGTCGGGTATGTTATAGGATTGATTGTTGAAGTCGGGTATGTTATAGGATTGATTGTTGAAGTCGGGTATGTTATAGGATTGATTGTTGAAGTCGGGTGTGTTATAGGATTGATTGTTGAAGTCGGGTATGTTATAGGCTTGATTGTTGAAGTCGGGCGTGTTATAGGATTGATTGTTGAAGTAGGGTATGTTATAGGATAGATTGTTGAAGTCGGGTATGTTATAGAATTGATTGTTGTCGGGTATGTTATAGAATTGATTGTTGAAGTCGGGTATGTTATAGAATTGATTGTTGAAGTCGGGTATGTTATAGAATTGATTGTTGAAGTTAGGTATGTTATAGAATTGATTGTTGAAGTCGGGCATGTTATAGAAGTGGTTGTTGAATTTGGGTATGTTATAGGATTGATTGTTGAAGTCGGGTTATGTTATAGGATTGATTATTGAAGTCGGGTGTGTTATAGAATTGATTGTTGAAGTCGGGCGTGCTATAGAATTGATTATTGAAGTCGGGTGTGTTATAGAATTGATTATTCAAGTCGGGTGTGTTATAGAATTGATTATTCAAGTCGGGTGTGTTATAGAATTGATTATTGAAGTCGGGTGTGTTATAGAATTGATTATTGAAGTCGGGTGTGTTATAGAATTGATTATTGAAGTCGGGTGTGTTATAGAATTGATTATTGAAGTCGGGTGTGTTATAGAATTGATTATTGAAGTCGGGTGTGTTGGTTAAAGGATCATAAATATCGCAGCTTTGCTGTAGACAGACAGCGCTGCGAGCGTCCTTTATAGGGTGCAGGGGAAAGACGAAGAATGAATGAAAAGAAAGAAAGAAATAAAGAAATAAAGAGATAAATAAAGAAAGAAAGAAAGATTTAAAGAAAGAAAGTAGCAAAGAAAGAAAGAAGTAAAGAAAGAGGAAAAGAAAGAAAGAAATAAATATGTGTGTCAGCGGATCATTTTGTTTGTTTATTTGCACTCGCTCGCTTTGAACTGAAGCGTAGTTCATACACACTATTTAAAGTAATGATGGACTAAATTTTGCTTGTGGATTAGCTTTCTCTTTTAACAGTGTCCCTCGCCAGGGACGAACCCACACCGACTTCAGAGGTACTTGTAATTTACGTCCCCAAGTCAAGGACGATAGGTCAACATTTTAGTCCAACTGTCCTGTGTAGGGGTTGAACTGCTTACCTTGCCATCAGACAACCAGATGTTTAAGAACACGCGTTTTTCTCCATTCGGCCATGCGGACCAGCGTTAGCAGGTAACTGTTTAATGTCAGCTTGAAAAGAAGTTTGTAAAGGACGCCCATCTATGCCTTGGAACATATTGGGTATATTGTGTTAGCCCCATGTGTTTAGACCAGTAGGTGGGTTGATGTGATCAATATCACACTGGCTGCCTTTATTTCCCAGAACAATGTTTGGTACCAATGTGAAGCCTGGGTCGATCTGGAAGAAAAATACAACCCTGGCATGTCAATATAGGAAGTTACCCAAATAAGTATTCTTGTGTTTTATTGGTTTAAAATGTTTTATTGTTTCTTGTTCATTGATAAAAACTTTAATCGAAACTCGAAAGGTTATCTAGGTTTGACTTTCTTGTTCATCTAGTCTCATTTCTTGTTCGTTTCTAACTTTCACGGTGTTCTCAAGTCACATTTACCTCAGAACCTGACCCAGACTACCCTCAGAGAATACAACCGCCGCCCATCTGTAAGCGATTCGCGCCCCGACAGTTTCATAGTTGCTGTGTTATTTATATCAAGGACGTCTCACGGGGAAATTAACCACACTATTTCACTATGTAATACCTCAGTGGTTGATTTTCGCTTATTAGATTCAGTGGAGCTCATGTTCACATTTTGTTTCACTTTAGTGTGGCCGAGAGGTTTCATGTTCTCGCTTTTACACTTCCCGGGCAATATGGAGGGGTAGTGGGGTAATTCCACACAACGGTCAGTTAGACATAACGGTTGACTTCTCGTCCAGAAAGCAACAGCCACACGTGCAAATTGTCTAGAAAATCAACACGGGGTCGATATTCGCATATTTGCTTCCCTGTGGCTGATATTCGCTTCGCTGTGGTTGATATTCGCATATTTGTTTCAATGTGGCTGATAGTCACATATTTGTTTCTCTGTGGCTGACTGATGGAAGAAGAAATTAACGTGGTTCAAGCTGGATTTAGACAAGGAAGAGGAACAAGAGATCACATTCTCAATATTCTTTTAATAATAGAGAAGTGCAGGGAATTTAATGTAAACCAATTCTCATGTTTTGTGGATTATTCAAAGGCATTTAACTGTTTACAACATCAGAAACTTTGGGAAATCATGAGGAATATGGGCTTTCAACCACATGTAATACAACTCATAAGAATGCTCTATTTAGGTCAAGAAGCAGCGGTTAGAATAGATGGCGAGATATCAGATTGGTTTGATATCAAGAAAGGAGTACGTCAAGGATTTGTGCTGTCACCCTATTTGTTTAACCTGTACGCCGAAAATATAATGAGAAATGTAAGAGATGATATAAACAGGGAGCTATATGATGCCCTAAATATCGGTGGTCATGACATGCCAGAGATTCGGTATGCTGATGATACAGTATTGCTATCCACAACACAAACTGGTATAGAAAACCAGAAAACCTAATAGCCTCAACCAAATTTAATAGTGAAAATCACAACTTATATCTTAAAATAGCAAAAACAAAGATAAGGCAGACATGGTTGCGGCCTTGTGGGAACACGTGTACACCTCGGAGGAGCAAATGGATCACCATGGTCTGGAAAGAATGCTACAGCGAGGGGTGACGAGGGGATCTGGCCGACGATCGACGCTCAGAGGAAAGGCGAGACGGACATATAATCAGATTGCTACTGGTACTATTAGTGTTTGAACTCTTCGCTGGCTGCTGAGGATGGGGACGGAGCTCTTATGGGAATGCCCCGAATGCTGTGATGTCAGTTCCTAAATCAATCAATCAAACAAAGATAATGCATACCGATAAAACTACTATGGAGAAAGAAATATATGTTAATGCGGAAAAATTGGAGGTGGTGGAACATTTTGAATATCTTGGGTCATTGATTACCAACAACGATGACACGATGAAAGAAATTAAACGACGACTATCCATTGCTCTTCAAAGACTAAAACAGCTGAATAAATTATGGAGTGGGACAGACAGAACTACAAAAATTAGATTTTAAATAGCATGCATCTTTCTCATTACAATATACGCCTGTGAGACCTGGACACTTACTAAACAAGCTGAACAGCGCATAAATGCCTTTGAATATAAATTTTATAGACGAGTTCTAAGAATATCTTGGGTAAAGAAAAGAACAAATGCATCCATACTTCAAGAGCTGAATTTTGAAGAAGGTTGGCTATTAAAGACGATAAAACAAAGAAAATTGAAATATTTTGGTCACTTGAAATGTCACGAAAGTTTGGAGAGAACAATAATGGAGGGGTATATGCCTGGGAAGAGAGCAAGAGGAAGGACAAAGAGAAGATGGGTGCAGGATGTGGCGAATGATCTCCAGATGGGTGTATCGGACGCGGGACATCTTGCTTGTGATCGAGAGGTTTTCCGGAAGGTTGTTATGGGAGCGAGGTTCTGCAAAGGACATGCTACTAAATGAATGAATGAATGAATGAATGAATGAATGAATGAATGAATGAATGAATGAATGAATGACAATGAATGTGGCTGACTTGTATTCACATAGGTCTTTTAACGTGGCTGATATATCTGAGGCTAAACAAACTAGAACATTATATACAACAATAAGAAAGAGTCAAACAGCTTTTTTGGTCATGTGATGAGAAGACAGGCATTGGCGAACATCAGTACAACTGGAAAGATCGAGGGGAAGAGAGGCAGAGGCAGTCCAAGAGAAATTATGCTGGATGCACTGAAACGGTGGCATGGAGGAATATCAACTGCGGAGTTGATCCAGAAACCAAAGAGCGAGATCTGTGGAGAGTCATGAACGCCTACGCCAACCTGCATGTCACTTAATGATGATGATGATGATGCTGATGATGATGATGATTATGATGCTGATGATGATGATGATGATAATAATGATGGTGATGATGATGATGATCTTCCGCTTGCTCTTTTGCCATAAATCCTGCCAGCTGTCACTAAGTGTTCATAAATCCACCTGGTTGAGGGTATATGTCACAGTCGGGCAATTAAGGCGAAAAGTAGAAAGAAGAAGGTAGATTTCTGGTTGTAGAGTAAGGGGAGAAAATAACAAGATACGATGCTGATCTGTTGATATTATCAAGATCTGGGGAAGAAGCCGTGAAAGGGCATAATCGTTGTCGCTGTTGACATGACATGTGACATGACATGTGACATGACATGTGACACGACATGACACAGAAATTTTGATACGAATGCGGCAACTTTTGTCAGACTTCAAACCCTGTTCACCCCCAATCGAAAACAGCGAAATGCTTTACTTTTATTATATTATATTATCTTACCATAATTTTCTCTAACACTTTGCCGTCTGTCACCTATGTAGTAGTTGACCTGATAACAGCGATTATTAAGTGAAACAAACCAGGAAAACAAAATCCCCTGGGGATGTAAAGATCTGTGTGTGTCTAGAGAAGATAATAATGGCGGGAAGACGACCGGGAAAGTGCAGAAGAGGAAGATTATAACGGGGATGGATTACTGATGTAATAGATAATTTACATATGACAGCAATATATGTTGAGAGACTGGTTATGATAAAGATAATTTACATATTACAGTAATAGATGTTGAGTGTATGGTTGTGATAAAGATAATTTACATATTACAGTAATAGATGTTGAGTGTCTGTTTGTGATAAAGATAATTTACATATGACAGCATTAGATATTGAGTGTCTGATTATGATAAAGATAATTTAAATATGACAGCAATAGATGCTGAGTGTCTGGTTATGATAAAGATAATTTACATAAGACGGCAATAGATGCTGAGTGTCTGGTTATGATAAAGATAATTTACATATGACAGCAATAGATGTTGAGTGTCTGGTTATGGTAAAGATAATTTACATAAGACAGCAATAGATGTTGTGTGTCTGGTTATGATAAAGATAATTTACATATGACAGCAATAGATGCTGAGTGTCTGGTTATGATAAAGATAATTTACATAAGACGGCAATAGATGCTGAGTGTCTGGTTATGATAAAGATAATTTACATATGACAACAATAGATGTTGAGTGTCTGGTTATGATAAAGATAATTTACATAAGACGGCAATAGATGTTGAGTGTCTGGTTATGATAAAGATAATTTACATAAGACGGCATAGATGTTGAGTGTCTGGTTATGATAAAGATAATTTACATAAGACGGCAATAGATGTTGAGTGTCTGGTTATGATAAAGATAATTTACATAAGACGGCAATAGCTGTTGAGTGTCTGGTTATGATAAAGATAATTTACATATGACAGCAATAGATGTTGTGTGTCTGGTTATGATAAAGATAATTTACATAAGACAGCAATAGATGTTGTGTGTCTGGTTATGATAAAGATAATTTACATATGACAGCAATAGATGCTGAGTGTCTGGTTATGATAAAGATAATTTACATAAGACGGCAATAGATGCTGAGTGTCTGGTTATGATAAAGATAATTTACATATGACAGCAATAGATGTTGAGTGTCTGGTTATGATAAAGATAATTTACATAAGACGGCAATAGATGTTGAGTGTCTGGTTATGATAAAGATAATTTACATAAGACAGCAATAGATGTTGAGCGTCTGGTTATGATAAAGATAATTTACATAAGACGGCAATAGATGTTGAGTGTCTGGTTATGATAAAGATAATTTACATATGACAGCAATAGATGTTGTGTGTCTGGTTATGATAAAGATAATTTACATAAGACAGCAATAGATGTTGAGTGTCTGGTTATGATAAAGATAATTTACATAAGACAGCAATAGATGTTGTGTGTCTGGTTATGATAAAGATAATTTACATATGACAGCAATAGATGCTGAGTGTCTGGTTATGATAAAGATAATTTACATAAGACGGCAATAGATGCTGAGTGTCTGGTTATGATAAAGATAATTTACATATGACAGCAATAGATGTTGAGTGTCTGGTTATGATAAAGATAATTTACATAAGACGGCAATAGATGTTGAGTGTCTGGTTATGATAAAGATAATTTACATAAGACGGCAATAGATGTTGAGTGTCTGGTTATGATAAAGATAATTTACATAAGACGGCAATAGATGTTGAGTCTCCCCCGATGTGTCTCCACCTTGACGTGGTGGGGGAGCTTGCGTGTCCCATAGACCCCATTTGCTTGCCGATGGGTGAAAAATTACATATCGGACAGCTTATGGGATAGGGACCAGACTAAGAGAGACACAACCTGCTGCTCTGCAGGCATAGACTGAGGATAGCAGTCAAAATTTAAATGAGGTGCACAAAGGCAGAATTTCTTGGTCCGGACAAAACTCTTAAGGCTCCCTGTCGAGGGCTGTGGCTGAACGCCTCTAAGCCACAAACCCTCGGATCTTAGAGCCAGGCTGATACCCGTCTACCGGAAAATAGAAACATGATACTGAGCAAGCTACATGCTCAGGTCTGATACATGTTCGAAGGCTCCCAGCTGGGGGATATGAGAGTTTCCCGGATGAAGGGGCCTGGCCGTTTCCCGTTCACTGCTGCACGAAGGTAAGGTGCTGAGCCGGCAGCACATGTAGCCTACCTCGTGAGTGAGTACAAAAAAGTCAGAAAAGTGCCCCAGTCGAAGGGTTACGGAAACTGTCTGTATCTAACTCATAGAGAGTGTAGACAAAAGTGGAATAATGTCTCCTCAACGCGAAATGGAACGCACGGCGAGCGAACCTATTGCGTGGTCTGAAGTCACAAGCAAAAGCTTACCGAGTGGATGTCACTCGCAGTCTGACCGCTCCTGGTGTGTGATTGAGCGATCAGTGGCAAGTGGGATGCCCAACACATGGAAGTGAGGAACTAAAGCAGCCATGAGCAGGACGTGGAAACTCCTTGGGTGAGCCCAGTCTCAGAGCAATATGTGCCGGCTCTGCAATTATGGAAGCCTCCTTGGATAGCGAGATAATGCCCATGGTCTGCCCCTGCCTTCCCTTGAGGGCAGACCACGATATCGTTGATCGTTCTATCTTGACCAGCTGAGATGTGGGTGACTTTACAACAGTCTAACGTGTCTCGAAACCAGAGGAAGGCTAACCTCACTAAAAAATGCCCGCCGGAAGTCGGAAGTGTCGTCCTACGGGAGGCAAACTAAAAATTGACACTACGCATTTACGTCCGAGTGAAATGTCTCGTCCGAATGTCTCCCGTGCTAGGAACAGCTCTGACTACCTAGTTTCCGAATGCCGCTCTTGTTCGGAACAGCTCTGACTAGGTAGTTTTCCGAATGTCCGCCGTGCCTGGAACAGCTCTGATGGGTACAGGGACAAGCACATGTCCGAAAACTCGCTTAGTGGAAACCAACCGCAGAGCTGACTGGTTTGTGCAGGAACGGCCCAGGGCGAGCGAAATGCCCAATATATTGAAGTGAGGAATTAAAACAGCCATGAGCAGGACGTGACGATTCCCTCGGTAAACCCAGCACCAGAGCGTTATGTGCCGGCTCTGCAATTATGGAAGCCACCCAGGATGGCGGAAAATGCTATGGACTGTCCCTGCCTTCACTTGAGGGATGACCGTGTAGTCTTAGACTGTTCCAACTAGACCAGCTGAGATGTGGACAGTACCACAAAAGTGAGAGTCTCCCAGGATTGCTAACCTGGTCAAAAATGCACGCTAAAAGTCGGATGTGTTGGCCTGAGGGTTTCGACCCGAGGGTGCCTAACCAGACACACCGCAATCACATCTGAAAAAATCACTCCGGATGAACGCAAAGAAGAGAAGATGTTGAGTGTCTGGTTATGATAAAGATAATTTAAATATGACAGCAATAGATGATGAGTGTCTGGTTATGATAAAGATAATTTACATAAGACGGCAATAGATGTTGAGTGTCTGGTTATGATAAAGATAATTTACATAAGACGGCAATAGATGTTGAGTGTCTGGTTATGATAAAGATAATTTACATATGAAAACAATAGATGTTGAGTGTCTGGTTATGATAAAGATAATTTACATATGACAGCAATAGATGTTGAGTGTCTGGTTATGATAAAGATAATTTACATAAGACGGCAATAGATGTTGAGTGTCTGGTTATAAAGATAATTTACATATGACAGCAATAGATGCTGAGTGTCTGGTTATGATAAAGATAATTTACATAAGACAGCAATAGATGTTGTGTGTCTGGTTATGATAAAGATAATTTACATAAGACAGCAATAGATGTTGAGTGTCTGGTTATGATAAAGATAATTTACATATGACAGCAATAGATGTTGAGTGTCTGGTTATGATAAAGATAATTTACATATGACAACAATAGATGCTGAGTGTCTGGTTATGATAAAGATAATTTACATAAGACGGCAATAGATGTTGAGTGTCTGGTTATGATAAAGATAATTTACATATGACAGCAATAGATGTTGAGTATCTGGTTATGATAAAGATAATTTACATAAGACGTCAATAGATGTTGAGTGTCTGGTTATGATAAAGATAATTTACATAAGACAGCAATAGATGTTGAGTGTCTGGTTATGATAAAGATAATTTACATAAGACGGCAATAGATGTTGAGTGTCTAGTTATGATAAAGATAATTTACATATGACAGCAATAGATGTTGTGTGTCTGGTTATGATAAAGATAATTTACATAAGACGGCAATAGATGTTGAGTGTCTGGTTATGATAAAGATAATTTACATAAGACAGCAATAGATGTTGAGTGTCTGGTTATGATAAAGATAATTTACATAAGACAGCAATAGATGTTGTGTGTCTGGTTATGATAAAGATAATTTACATAAGACGGCAATAGATGTTGATTGTCTGGTTATAAAGATAATTTACATATGACAGCAATAGATGCTGAGTGTCTGGTTATGATAAAGATAATTTACATATGACAGCAATAGATGCTGAGTGTCTGATTATGATAAAGATAATTTACATAAGACGGCAATAGATGCTGAGTGTCTGGTTATGATAAAGATAATTTACATATGACAGCAATAGATGTTGAGTGTCTGGTTATGATAAAGATAATTTACATATGACAGCAATAGATGCTGAGTTTCTGGTTATGATAAAGATAATTTACATAAGACAGCAATAGATGTTGTGTGTCTGGTTATGATAAAGATAATTTACATAAGACAGCAATAGATGTTGAGTGTCTGGTTATGATAAAGATAATTTACATATGACAGCAATAGATGTTGTGTGTCTGGTTATGATAAAGATAATTTACATATGACAGCAATAGATGCTGAGTGTCTGGTTATGATAAAGATAATTTACATAAGACGGCAATAGATGTTGAGTGTCTGGTTATGATAAAGATAATTTACATATGACAGCAATAGATGTTGAGTGTCTGGTTATGATAAAGATAATTTACATAAGACGGCAATAGATGTTGAGTGTCTGGTTATGATAAAGATAATTTACATATGACAGCAATAGATGATGAGTGTCTGGTTATGATAAAGATAATTTACATAAGACGGCAATAGATGTTGAGTGTCTGGTTATGATAAAGATAATTTACATAAGACGGCAATAGATGTTGAGTGTCTGGTTATGATAAAGATAATTTACATATGAAAACAATAGATGGTGAGTGTCTGGTTATGATAAAGATAATTTACATAAGACAGCAATAGATGTTGTGCGTCTGGTTATGATAAAGATAATTTACATATGACAGCAATAGATGTTGAGTGTCTGGTTATGATAAAGATAATTTACATATGACAGCAATAGATGTTGTGTGTCTGGTTATGATAAAGATAATTTACATATGACATCAATAGATGTTGTGTGTCTGATTATGATAAAGATAATTTAAATAAGACGGCAATAGATGTTGTGTCTGGTTATGATAAAGATAATTTACATATGACAGCAATAGATGTTGTGTGTCTGGTTACATAATCACCATTATGATCATCATCTTCCACTTCTTCCGTCAAGCGTCGTGGGTTGTAATAATTTGCGTTCCAGCGCCCGATTTGTAGCACTGGGTAGTATCACTCCGTGTGATTGAACACTGTCTTTGATGTCGTCAATTCATTTTCCTCTTGGACGTCCTCTTGGTATCGTCGCAGATGATCTTCGACGTAAGACCAGTGATGGTAGTTGATGGTGTTGCATTCTAACGACATGGCCAAACCACTTGATCTTCTGTCTTTCAATAAATGTGGCACAAGGTGTTGATCCCACAGTCTGTCTGATAACAGAATGTCGTACTCTGTCTCGGAGTGTTAAGTTGGCAGCTCTCCTCAGGCATCTCACTTCGCAAGTGTTGATAAAGATAATTTACATATGACAGCAATATATGGTGAGCGTCTTGTTATGATAAAGATAATTGTCGACAGACTGTTGCAGGTGATTATGTTCTAATGCCTAAGAGCTCTCGTACTTAAACATCCGGTGTTCTGATGTCGAGGTAGCGGGTTCAACGCCTACACCGGTCAAGTGGATTAAAATTTTGATTTATCGTCTTTTTTTGGGGACGTAAATGACAAGTACCTCAGAAGTCGGAGTGAGCTGGCCTGGTGGCAAAGGGGCACTGGTAATAAGGAAAGCTAATCCACTCGCAAAAAGGAGTCCATTGTGCTAGAAGTAGTAGCACGTGTATGGACTACGTTTAAGTTCAAAGCGAGTGCACACACACATACAAAAAAACAACAACAACTGTTATTGAGGGTAACGCTCTACACATGGGACACGTGTATTGATGATGATGAGTAGTTGAGTATTATATAAGACCAGGTGCCATCGTCGCAACTAGGGTTGGCTGGAATGGATTTCTAGCACTCTCTGTCCTTGGCCAAGATAATGTAAATTCTTATGTTTTTCATCATGATGTTCCATGTCGTTAAGCATGGGCAGTCATGGTTCGCTAGCTGACACGATCACCAGAATATTAGATCAGGTCTTGCTCGCTCCGCTGCGAAGCAGTTAGAGACGCAGTTTGTAATCCTGCATACCCGCTTTCGAAACACAGCTGTGGGAGATTTGGCAACAGACCGTCTTACGTTGCTTTTTATGAAATGGTATGAGTGCTGGTCGTTCAGAAAGCAATGGCAAGATACTGAACATAAACTTGCCCTGGAATCACGAACAACCAAAAATGCCGGGTTTGACTGCTACGTCCTGTAAAGAAAATGCAACAACTGTGTTCTTGTCTCGATTATGCCTTGTGGCGGGATTATTTACTTTACTTAAGTATGTTCATGTGAAAGATCAAGGGGAAGTTGCCTTTTCTTCTTATAAAATAATAATTCATGCCATGTGGCGTTGGTGATCATGTGTGTCCACATCCTCCTGTCTCTTGAACAGCCAATCATTTCTGATACAGGTGTTCTTCAATGTCATGATATAAAACTGTGTCTTGTGGCCTCTTCTGTCTCATCTTCTATCTTGACCTACCCACGCCTCTCTTCCCCTCTAACTTTCCCGTTGTCATGATGTGTTCCAGCTTTCCCCTTATCATGAAGTGACCAAATAATCTGGAGTATCCTCTATTGATGCGAGTAATTATGTCTCATTGAGTCATATTGATTTGTGTTTCGAAGGTCCTAAGTTAGTATCAGGGCTCTTGTCATTCAATCACCAGTGTATGTTATCGGAGACTCATGGAGTTCGTCACTGGAGCTTCTGAGTTCACGCTCTAAGCGACGCTTCCGACCGCTCTGCAGAAACAGACCGAGCAACATGAAAAAAAAAAAAAAAAACCGACGTAATGAATTCTATCCTCATGCATTTAACCCGCTTTCTTTTTATAGCAATCAAATCTTGTAAATGTATTTCATTTTCAACAATCGAAACCACGTCATCAGCACAACGCCGGGTGTTTACATTATTTCCTTCAACCTATATCCCTGTAATGTCTGGTATGGATGGAGATCCCGATGATTTCGCTGTACAAACTGAACTGATCTGATGGTAGTACGCTGCCTTCTGACGCCTTGCTGAATGTATTGCCAAGTTCGCACTTGGTTGTTAATTCTTTACGTTATTTAAAGGGATACTACTGCATTAATTTCTCAAGAATATGTTTGTAGGTAGTCATAAAACTAGATTTATGGTGGATTGCAGTGTTTGAATTATCTCACATTTGTTCCCGACTGACGAGGTTAAAGAGTTTACAGTTGACAGGTTCGATTTCATTGCGTCAGGTTTTACCTAATTTTCTATTATGAATAACCTACCATATTAGTTCGTAGTAGTTGACATATTAGGTCGTGGTAGTTGACATATTAGGCCGTGCTAGTTGACATATTAGGTCGTGCTAATTGACATATTAGGTCGTGGTACAGGGTTTATTTTTAAAGACTGTGTAGTGTTTGAAAATATTGCCGGTCCAAGTTTTGTATATACATATTATGTTGCATGAACTTTACAGAGGGTAAATACAAAACTTGGACGGGCAATATTTTCAAACACTGTACAGTCATTAAAAATACACCCTATAGTTGACAGCTTACTGAATTAGCTTCAACAGCACGGCGGCAAAACTATCAAGCGTGATACATAATCAGCCTTTAAGTATATCCGCCAAAGTATTATTACTGTATTTACTTTGTATGACACATTACTTTGCAGTATGCACCTGACGAGATGTCACGAAATAGGCCAGGCAATACATCGTGCATTATATTGTTTGCAGCTTTTGCGTTTAAATGCAATAACGGAATACATTATTTTGAATCTGGCTATCCCAAGTGGATAATTAAAACCCAAAAAGTCGGTCCTTTCTTGTATTGGAGTACACTGATCACATGTTAGAATCTGCTGTGCCATGTATCCACCTTGTACAGATTGAGAACCTCGTCCGTTCCAATGACCCCAGAAGCGATGTCGACGGTAGCGCAGCTACTGGTAGGGTCTCCCATGTCGGACAGGTCAAGGGGTACAAGGCAGAGGAAGAGAGACACAATCCTGCTACCTTGTAGGTAGACTGGGGACAGTCAAAGACTAAGGAAATCAAACCTGAAAACATGTTTGTTGAAGTCGGATGTACTGAACCACAGACTTTTTGAAACAAAGCAATTTTATGTCATGATACCACGTGATGGTATAACAGCCACACATGTTGTAAATCCCAGTGCTGCCGAGTTGTCTGCTTGTACCTACCCATTGTACCAAAGACGTGGGCTCTATTACTGGTATGGTGTCTACTGGTGCCAGCTCGATACACACCATTCAGCTGGACTAAAATGTTGACTTCTCGTCCTTGACTAGAGGACGTAAATTACAAGCACCTCAGAAGTCGTAGTGGGTTGGCCTGATGGCGAGGGACACTGATAATCTGGAAAACTAATCCACACGCAAAAATCAGCCTATTGCGCTACAATAAAAATAGCAGCACATGTATGGCCTACTACGCTTGAGTTCAAAGTGAGTGGGGAAAAAACACACACACACATATACATACACACACACATACACGCACACACGCACACACATACACACACACACACACACACACACACACACACACACACCAACACGCAGCAAGTCCTCTGGTGAACATATCATCACGACCACCATAAAAACTCTATCCATTGTCCTTTCCCTGGCCTGATGTACTGTCTTGCCCAGGCTGTCTGTAATGTCTTATTCTATTTGATGTTGTGGTCGTCCCTTGCCCCATCTTCCACCATGGGAGTTGATGTGGTCAAAGTCATTCGGTTTCCCAGACTGTTCATGAATCAGTCTTCTTCTTTTGTTCAGAACTTGCAGACTATCCGCGTTCTGTTGTTCAGAACTTGCAGACTATCCGCATTATTTTGTTCAGAACTTGCAGACTGTCCGCATTCTTTTGTTCAGAACATGTAGACTGCCCGCATACTTGTGTGTTTCTTGTTCCACGATAGTATGCACATTTTCCCCTGCACAGTCATGTTCGCATCCATCAATGTTTTATTTCTATTTTTTTTTTTAAATTGCGTTCACTGGATTTGAACTCAAGCGTAGTCCTTACACGTGCTCTACTTCTTCTAGTGCTCTGCGGCCATCCTGACCTACATCGATTGTTACAAAGAAAATAAAGTACATGTAAAATGCCAGAGTAACTAACAACGATGGCCTGTAAGAGGCTAATAAAACTAGAACAGTATATACAACAATACGAAAGAGACAAACAGCTTTCTTTGGTCATGTGATGAGAAGAGAGGCTTTGGAGAACATCGTGACGAGTGGAAAGATCGAGGGGAAGAGAGGCAGAGGCAGACCAAGAGAAATAATGCTGAATGGATTGAGACGGTGGCATGGAATATCAACAGCGGAGTTGATCCAGAACACCAAAGACCGCGGTTTGTGGAGAGACATGAACGCCTAGCCAGCTGGCATGGCACTTGATTATAATGATGACTTGTAAAATGGCCCAAACTCCAAATCCGTAGCTTGAATAGAACAAGAAGCACGATTCCCAATTGTTTACTTGTATTTGTTCGCCGCTGGTGTGTGATAAATTCCTCACACATCAGACATAATTAACTAACTGGCACCTGGCTGTCTTGGCAGATAATAGTTTGTTACGAATACATTGAGCTTCAAACAAGGCATAATAACTACAACCCACTGTTGTAGCGGATGCGACTCATCAGACCACACATGCACGAAATAGTAGTTTGTTTGCTGGTTCTACTTTTGACTCCTTCTCCTTCTTCCCACTAATTTCGGTGTACTTTTTTACAGTAGGTTGGATTTTGCAGCTAACGTTATGTACGGGATAAAAAATATGGAGAACGTCTAAAACCCGTATTAATAAACTACAAGCTTTCGATAACTGGTATATACACATAACAGAAGAATTAACATATTATGGGAGAATCACTAATGAGGAGTTTTGGGCAAAAACTACACTTATTTTGGCTAATCTACAGGGGAGAAAAGGACGCTAACATTGGACTGTACACATAGAGGTAAGATGAATTAAGTTGAGCTAAGAAACGACATCACTGCATTCAGGACATTCCCACACGCGCTCCGCCACCTCATTCAGCAGCCAGCAAAGAGTTATACTGTTAATGGTTCCAACTGCCATCTGATTGAAAGTTCTCCTGGTCTTCTCTCTCAGTTTTTAGATTCGTCCAGAACCCTTGCCGATCCCCTCCACATCATTCTCTTAGCATACGGGCGCTCAATATGTTTCATCGCTTTCTCCTCCTGGTCCTACAGGCGCCCGATCACCTCTGCCGTGTCCATAGTTAATCTACCGGCGAGAAGTTCATTCCCAGCCAGCCTATTAGTATGTTCATTCCCCCGCATTACCGCATGACCAGGGCAGAAAATCTATACAATTCTCACATTCTGTGATCTCTGAAGCGAGGCACACGGAACATTCATTCTACACGGAACATTCCTGTCTTCACCTTACTAAGCATTCTCCATGAGCCCGTTATGAACACAATGTGTGTTGAAGCCGCCTCCTTCAACCACTGAAAAGCAGCTGTTATTGCTTCCATCTCCATTCTCATGGATTTCCGGATAAACAACGTAACCATCGCATTACTGTTAGAAACTTGTTGAATAAAGTATAATGAGTATTTCATTGATACTTTCCAGCTTCCCCAAAACAGCGTCAGACAATAGCAGTGACTATTGTAACTAAATTAATGAATTTCTTTAACCCATTTTTTATGACGTCATGTACTTAATGTTTCAAAATTCTTCTACATACAAAGTGTAGTGAGACTTTACAAACACCCTGTATATGTTGTGTTTTGTATATTTGTGTGCAGATGAAGGCTAGTCGCCGCAGCGTCCCATGGTTTCAATAATAATGTTCTGCAAATCTGCATTGCTTCGTGTTATTTTATATAATGCTTTAATAGAGAATGACAGGCAGCAGAAGATCCATCCATCCATCATGTGCAATGCCGGTAAGCGTGGGAGGTAATAATTCGTTATTTCGTCCGATCATCAAAGTTGTGGATCAGCTAAGTGTTCTTGTCTCGACCATGCCACATGGCCAAGCCATCCAGGTATTTACTTCTCTGTCATCCCCTTGTTCTCTTCCCCTCGATCTTGCCAGTTTTCACCAAGTTCTCAATTTATTTCTTCTCATAACATGTCCAACAAATGTTGACTGTCTACGTCTAACTTCTCTAATAAGTTTACGATTTTCATTTATTTCTTGTAGGACTTGCTCATTGGTCTTTCTGTCTCTCCATGGTATTCTTTGCATTCTCCTCAGAAATCACATTTCCACAGCAGAAGATACAGATTTGAACTTACCAATGAATTTTAATTTGCGATGTATACAATGAGAGCACTGGGTGTTTTTCGTCAGGGTTAACTTCTCTAAATTACTGAATTAACATTGCCCAGTAACTCAATAAAAAGCATATAAATGCTGGAGTCTGACTGCAACGTCCTGTAAAGGTCACGCAACAAACTTATAGCTTTCCCTATTACCAGCGTGTCCAGCACATCAGCCGAACCCACTCTCACTTCTGAGGTATTTGTAATTTATGTCGCTAAGTCAAGGACGAGAAGTCAACATTTTAGTCCAACTGACCGGAGGGAAGAATGAACCCACAGCGCCGCGGTCAAGAGAGGAAGTTTAATCACGAACGCGTTGAACCTCTCGACCACGGTGAAATCCATCCCCCGTGTCTTGTCACCGAGTGCTAATTTCGTTGTCTGATATTTGCAACCGATATTGTTGTCTTCTTTTAATTTGTAACTAGTAATTTTAGTCTGAAAGATAATTGATTTCCTCCTGAAATTTTTCAGCGTATAATTAATTCCACCCCGCTCATCATACAATTAGCACGTGTAAAGTAAATGTTGCCTGCTTGTGGGGCACGCAGCGCCTCTGTCACGCTGCCCTTGTCCTGACTTGAACTTTGTGTTGTGAATCCTCTATGCTGGGGATGCTGTGTTAATTCATCCTCATCCTCATCATCATCATCATCATCATCATCATCATCATCATCATCATCATCATCATCATCATCATCATCATCACATCATCATGATCATGTTCCGTGCCAATTAGCACTGTCGGTATTGTTTTGTCATCTCACACGATCACAAGAGTCGTGCATCAGCTCAGTGTTTTTGTCTCGATTATGCCATGTAACCAACCCATCCAGATATTTATTTTTTCTGCCTTCCCCTTGTTCTTTCTCCCTCATTCTTTCCAGCTGTCACAAAGGTCTCAAGTGTTTCTTCTCAGAACACTCCCTACAATCTTGACCGTTTACGTCTAATTTCTCTAATCAGTTTACGGTTTTCATTTGTTTCTTGTAGGACTTGCTCATTGTTTTTTTTTTTCTGTCTGTCCGTGGTAATATTTGCATGTTTCTGAGAAACCACATTTCCACTGTTTTGGATGTTTTCCAGCTTGTCTGCTCATTGTCCACGTTTCACATCCATACAAAAAATAAAATATACAAACACTTTAAAATTATTTTTATCGTTGCAAATTGACATCATTTATTGGTCGGAATGTTTTCTATTTCGCAAAATTCTACCTTCGCCATAGCGGTTCTTATTGTAATCTCTTCGAGGCATCTCCCATTAGATGTTATGACTGTTCCCAGATAGTTGTACCGATTCAATTGTTCAAGATTTTGTTCATAGTCTGGCAAGAATGAGGCAGCGAGGAGTGACGAGGGGATCTGGCCGACGCTCGACGCTCAGATGAAAGGCTAGACGGACATATAATCAGGTTGTTACTGGTACTATTGGTGTTGGAACTCTTCGCTGGCTGCTGAGGATGGGGACGGAGCGCTTATGGGAATGCCCCAAATGCTGTGTTGTCGGTTCCAAGATCAATCAATCAATCAATCAAGAATATTCCCATTTACCCGTATATTACATTGTGGTATTTCTTTCTTCTTAGAGATGACCATAATCTCTATCTTCTAAGAATTTAGTTCTAACCCTAGAAGAACCCTATTCATCAACGCCTTCTGTTTGAGAAAGTTGTTACATTATACATTGCAATGTTATATTTACTTCAACTTCTGTTTGCGAAAACTGCTACATTACATTTGCATCAATGCCTTCTGTTTGATAAAGTTGTTACATTATATAAAGAAAACCAACGCAAGTTCCCTAGTAGATTCCTACTGTATGTCTGTGATCTGCTATTACCACCACATTTAGTAGGACATAGTGCTAGGAGGTATAGATGATAAGTCCTAATCTCCCCTAGCGAACGACAATCCAAGGAATCGAACCATCTTCCGACAGCTCCCATGCCACTGTAAACGTCATTCCCTAACCGTTTCGCCAACGCGCCTGCTTACAGTTTATAAGCTGTGTCTTTATTTTTGCGGCGACTCCTTCTGTTTGACAAAGTTGTTACATTCTGCTCGCTGTATTGTTATTTGTGTGAGCCACTATAGCGTAGTGGCTAGACTCACACATGTCAGGAAGATAGACATTGGTTCGAATCGACATAGGACGGACATTTTTACGTTGACCTGTTCCCCAGGTTGACCTAGTCTAAAATGGGTACAGGGAAATGGCTGGGGAGAAAATACGACGAGTTGATACTGACCACATCGATCACCATGAGCCGATTGTTAAATGAAAATATATGTCTCGCACCATATGCCCCAATGTGCCAGGGACTTGTAAAGGGGTCATTTGTTGACTAACCAATGTGTCCTCTCAGGTTATTGTCCTTGTCCCTGAATGGTAAATGTCAGATCTTCTACTTGATAAACAGGGCGGAAGTTGAGCAAAACTACATTATTAAAACATACTTTATTCTATAAACCTACTTCTTTCTATAAAACGACCTTATTCTATAAAACTATTTCCATCTTCAAAACTAGTCATTCTTTAAAACTATCGTATTCTATACAACTGCCTTAGTCTATAAAACTATCTTATACTATAAAACTACAGTATTTTATAAAACTACCGTATTCTATGAAATTAACTCGTTATATATAACTGAGATTGAGTGATTGATAACTGAGATTGTTTGATTGATGGTTCGATTCCCTGTCTTGTCGTTCGCTAGGGGAGATTAGGATTGACCACCTATGCCTCCGAGCACTCTCAGTATTCTCAGTAGCATATGGGTAAGTGTCTCCGTCTGTCACGCGGGAGCTCGAGGTTCGATTCCCCGCCGGAGAGGCAATATTTCGCTCCCCCTGGCCTAGGGTCCGTAATCCCGTATATTCTCGTGAGTAACATAACCTGCGCGAGAATCGGTAGCGGTTCTCGCCGCGTTGGTAACTTGCGGGGTATGTGAACCGGTCGCTTAGAAAGCAATGGCAAACTACCGAGCATAATGTTGCCTAGTACATCAACAGCAGCTGAAAAATGCTGCTGTTGACTGCAAAGTCCTGTAAGGGATATGCAATATATATATATATATATATATATATATATATATATATATATATATATATTCATTCATTGGCACCTTGCCGTCTTGACAGACGATAGTTTGTGCTTTAAAAAGGCATAATAACTTTTAACTATGGCGGTAGCGAGTGTGACTTATAAGGCCAATTTGCGTTGTAAATGTCCATTCACAGTGGGTGAATGTGAACACGTGGTCATTTCCACCTTCATGCACCATCTTACGTCTCAAACGCTTGGTGTGTGACTTTTCTGCAATAATTTTCTCCTTTGACTTTATTCCATTTCTGATATTTGCCCTCCATGCAACACGTTCAGCGGCGACTTGCTCCCAATGTGCATTATCAATGCCTGTATCAATCATGTCCCGCTTACACACATCTTTGCATCGTAGTAGAGGCCGACCCTGAGATCTCTTACCCATCTGTAATTCACCAAAAAAGATATCCTTTGGTATTCTACCATCATCCATCCTCCTAAGATGTCCTATCCATCTAAGTCTACGAAGACTGAGCATGGAATAAACCGTCACACAACCCGATCTTTCCAATACTTCAGTATTTGTGATTTTGTCTTGCCACTTAATACCAAGAATTCTTCGCAGACACCGCATCTGAAAGCTGTTTAAGTTGTTCTCTTGGTGTGAGTAAGTTGTCCAGGTTTCACTGCCATAGAGAAGAGTATTAAGGACACAGGCTTGATAGACAAGGACTTTTGTTTTGGCAGTAAGCTTCCTGTTCTCCCAGACTCTTTTTCTTAACCTGTTCATTGTTGTTGCTGCCTTACCAATCCGGATGTTGATTTCCTGATATATATATATATATATATATATATATATATATATATATATATATATATATATATATATATATATATATATATATATATATATATATATATATATATATACACACACACACACACCTGATTTTATACCAATATCTCGTTCTATGAAACTACTTCATCCGTTAAAACTGTCAATAAAATTACCCTATTCTTTAAAACAACCTTATTCTATAAAACTACCGTATTCTATAAAAATTAAAAGAATTAATATTTTTTTTTTTTAAATATAGAAGAATGCTCAAAATTAATCGGACAGCCAAAATGAGCAACCTGGACATTTTGAGGGAAGCTAAGTCACAAAGACAACTTACCACAAACATCAGAAAGAAGCAGTCATCATTTGATGACCACATTATGAGGAGACAGAATTGTGTCAAACGGGACGATTTTTGGAAAGAGAGATAGAGGAAGACAGCAAGTGAATATTCTTGACAGTTTTGTGTCATGGCACGGAAGGGAATCAACATACGAATTAATCGATGCCGTCAGAGATCGCAATTTGTAGAGAAGCATGGTCGCACACGCCAGCCAGCAAGGCACTGAATGATGATGATTCTATAAAAGTCCAAATCATGAAACAAACCCGGGTTTCACAAACCAGAGGTGGTCGTCGTAGACTCTAAACAACTCCGCCGTTTGTTTCTGTTTTGATCATTTGTAAACATTAATACTCTTATTACCTTGTAAGGGATCCCTGTTGTCCGATTACGTCATCTAAGTTTAATATACTTCTGAAAATAGATACACCCGCACGGGATTTCAGATTGCGTCTTATTTATATAAACTGGCAGTTACACCCACAAGTAATTGGGAAACCCATAAATAGGAATTTTTAGAAATAACTGTCGTTTACACCCACACATGTACGTTTATTTATAGTTATGTTTCTTCGCGAGATCTTTACGAATATTGTTTAATACATTATATATCGTCATTTGCTGTTGTAGTAAAGATCTTTCCTATTCGATACAGATATAGTAACATGGCTTAGTAAATCACAGTTAATAAATGTTGGGGTTGATTGCAAAGTCCTGTAAAGGACATGCAACTTTAAAAAATAAGAATAGACATTCTGGCCGGGTAAGTTAACTGTTGATATGCCAAAACAGTATGTTAATTCATCACGATTGTGCCACCTCACGCAATCACCAGAGACGTGGATAAAATCAGTGTTCTGCCTCGACCATGCCACGTGGCCAAGCCATCCACGTATTTACTTCTCTGCCACTCCCTTATTCTTTTCTCCTCAATCTTGCCAGTTGTCACCAAGTTCTCAAATGTATTTCTTCCCATAATGTGTCCAAAATTTTTTGGCTGTCTACGTCTAATTTCTCCAATCAGTTTACGGTTTTCATTTGTTTCTTTCAGGACTTGGTCATTGGTTTTTCTTGGTTTTTATGTCTGTCTATGGTATTCTTTGCATTTTCCTTAGAAACCACATTTCCACAGCCATGAGATGTTATTCAGCGTGTCTGCTTATTTGTTAATTGGTTTCATAAGAAAAAGAGTGCTGCAATGCTATATATACGAGGGGAAGTCAATACGTAAGTCACAAATGACTGTAGAAAAATAACTAAATATGATAACAACTTGAAACCTATTTATTTTTATACATACGTTGTCCCTTTATTTCTCAACATAATTTCCACCAACATCGATGCACTTATCCCATCGTTTTATCAGTCCTCCCAAACCGGCTGCATAGAAATGCGTGCGCTGTTTTCTACACCACGTTTTCACTTCACCTTCAACTTCGGCGTCATTCGCGAAATGTCTCCCCCAAGGTGGGTTTTCAGTGGACCAAAAAGGTGGAAATTGCTAGGGGCTAAGTAGGGGCTGTAAGGTGGATGTTCTAGAACTCCCAACCTTAGTTGGTTAATTTTCTCCTGAGTTAATCGAGCCGTATGTGGTCTGGCATTGTCATGAAGAAGCAACACTCTTCTAGTCAGCAGTCCTGGACGTTTTCTTCGAATTGCATCATGAAGCATCGATAGAACTTCACAGTACGATTCAGAATTCACATTGTCACCTTTCTTCTTGAAATTGGTTGAAAGCACTCCTTGACAATCCCAGAACACTGTCAGCATAACCTTCCCTGCTGATGGCGTAACCTTGAATTTTTGGACACAAGGCGAAGAAGGATGTTTCCATTGCATTGAAGCACGCATTGATTCGGGCTAGTAGTGATGCACCCATGATTCGTCCCCAGTAACAATCCTATTCAACATGTCTTCTCCTTCATCTTCGTATCAACAGCGATGATGCAAAGACAGGCCAAATGGTTCATTTTGTGTTCCCCTTCAATTGTCTGGGTACCCACCTTGAGCACACTTTCTTAAATTTCAATCAATCATGCATTATGCTGTATGCTGAACCATGTGAGCACCCTATTGCAGATGCTACAGAGTCTATCGTTACTCGCCTGTCACGTCTAATCATCTCCTGCACCCGCTGCACGGATACTTCTGTTGCAATCTCAAGAGGACGATCAGATCGGATTTCATCAACAATTTTAGAGCGTCCTTGATAAAATATTTCTACCCAGCTATGCACCGCTTTACGGGACAAACATTTGTCAGCATAAACAGGAAGCATTTCCTTATGAATGTCCTTTGCAGGTAGTCATTTTGCCCATAACAAAATGCACAACAGCACGTTGCTCTTTGGTTGTACACTCCGTAAGTACAGTCGCCATTTTGTGTATGCGCTGCGCATGCGCATGTGACACCTAACGCCACCTTACGAACGGGAATATAAAGTTCGATGTTGCTGTCGCTTAATGACACATGTAGAAAACACCAACTACATTTACCTGCCATCCCACAGAACTGTGTGACTTACTTATTGACACGCCCTCATAGAAACTGTTTTGTTGTTTGACAGTAAATTTTTGAATGTAAATGAACAAATTAGGAATCACTTGGAAGCAACATACATGTGGTTCCTGAGATGATTGATGCAAATTCCTTGGACTGCCAAATTAACTAACAACGAATGCCCGAAAAAGGTTACTGCAACTAGAATATTATATTAAACAATAAGAAAGAGACAAACAGCTTTCTTTGGTCATGTGATGAGAAGAGAGGCATTGGAGAACCCCGTGACGGCTGGAAGGATTGAGGAGAAAAGAGGCAGAGGCAGACCAAGAGAAATGTTGTTGGTTGGAATGAGACTGTGGCATGGTGGATCATCATCAGCAGAGTTGATCCAGAAAACTAAAGAGATCTGTGGAGAGAAATGAATGCCCACGCCTGCTGGCAAAGCACATGATGATGATGAACTGGGTTCTTAGCCCTTTCTGACGCAAAATCTAGCACCATGAGTTATCACGTGTGGTTCATGTGTCAATCGATAACATGAATGTCCCTCACTCGATAATATTAATGTCCCTTACTCATTAATATGAATATCCCTCACTGAATAATATGAATGTCCTTTACTCGATATCATAAATGTCCTTTACTCGATATCATGGATGTGCTTTACTCGATAAAATAACGGATGCACTTTTCTCGATATCATGAATGTCCCTTACTCGATATCATAAATGTCCTTTACTCGATATCATGGATGTGCTTTACTCGATATCATGAATGCCCTATACTCGATATCATGGATGTTCTTTACTCGATATTATGAATGTCCTTTACTCGATATCATGAATGTCCCTTACTCGATATCATGAATATCCTTTACTCGATATCATGAATGTCCCTTACTCGATATAATAAATGTCCTTTACTCGATATCATGGATGTAATTTACTCGATATCACGAATGCCCTTTACTCGATATCACGAATGTCCTTTACTCGATATCACGAATGTCCTTTACTCGATATCATGGATGTCCTTTACCTATATCATGAATGTCCTTTACTCGATATCATGACTGCCCTTTACACGATATCATGAATGTCCTTTACTCGATATCATGAATGTCCCTTACTCGGTATCATGAATATCCTTTACTCGATATCATGAATGCCCTTACTCGATATAATAAATGTCCTTTACTCGATATCATGGATGTCATTTACTCGATATCACGAATGCCCTTTACTCGATATCACGAATGCCCTTTACTCGATATCACGAATGCCCTTTATTCGATATCACGAATGCCCTTTACTCGATATCACGAATGTCCTTTACTCGATATCATGAATGTCCTTTACTCGATATCATGAATGTCCTTTACCTATATCATGAATGTCCTTTTCTCGATATCACGAATGCCCTTTACTCGATATCACGAATGCCCTTTACTCGATATCACGAATGCCCTTTACTCGATATCACGAATGCCCTTTACTCGATATCACGAATGCCCTTTACTCGATATCACGAATGTCCTTTACTCGATATCATGAATGTTCTTTACCTATATCATGAATGTCCTTTACTCGATATCATGACTGCCCTTTACACGATATCATGAATGTCCTTTACTCGATATCATGAATGTCCCTTACTCGATATCATGAATGTCCTTTACTCGATATCACGAATGCCCTTTACTCGATATCATGAATGTCCTATACCTATATCATGAATGTCCTTTACTCGATATCATGAATGTCCGTTTCTCGATATCATGAATGTCCCTTACTCGATATCATGAATGTCCTTTACTCGATATCACGAATGTCCTTTACTCGATATCATGAATGTCCTTTACCTATATCATGAATGTCCTTTACTCGATATCATGACTGCTCTTTACACGATATCATGAATGTCCTTTACTCGATATCATGAATGTCCCTTACTCGATATCATGAATGTCCTTTACTCGACATCATGAATGTCCCTTACTCGATATCATGAATGTCCTTTACTCGATATCATGAATGTCCCTTACTCGATATCATGAATGTCCTTTACTCGATATCATGAATGAATCACCATACATCGAGACGTAGATGGTAAGCTTTACAAGAACACGATCACAAGTAAACATATGGACTTTGCGGCAAAAGCCTGCATCGGCACATACACAACAAACACATACCGATATACCTACATGACAAACACTACACCAATATATATATATATATATATATATATATATATGAGGATATGCATGCAACTTCACACACACACACACGCACGCACGCGAGCACGCACGCACGCACACACACAGAGTTACTTGCATATCCTTTACAGGACATTGCAGTGAACACCTGCATGTGTTTTTATATAAGTGACTTATCTATATCATTGTTGTAGACTGGACATATGTTTCATAGATCCGCGTCTATGATTCCAACAAAGGGCTCGATATAAATAATAATAGCCGATATTTTCAACTGTTTACTAAAGGGAGACCACTATTTGAAGCTAGTTATTTCAGTCGTTCAAGCAGAAGACTGATAATAATGGCCTACGTTGATATAGATCTCATCACCTTAGCTCAGTAATTAGGTCAATATGTTTAAGCGCTCATTATCGAAGGACAGTAATTAAGACCGATATTTACATGGTTCACCGAAAGGCGGTTGGTAATTTGGTCAGTTGCTTTTTAAAAGCTTGTATTAGTTTTGTTTACGCCCGGCACTGCTTATAATTACAAAACACTATCCATTTGCAACCGTTATGACATCAACACCGTATGTAAGATTAGTGACCTTTCAACTCATTAATTGCAACAGTAGGTCCCACTCGAACAGTCACAAATCTGGCACGTCATGGGACAAACTTAGGCTCTTGAACTTCTTCACAGGAAGTGTCGTAATATACATACTGAAGCACATTAGAAACGCACCACTCTCATGTATATACGAATGCTGAGAAGCTGGGGGGAAAAAACAGCTTGGAAATGGATTTTCCTCATGTTTGTCATGAGGTAGAGTGCGAATGGCTGCTGGAATGGAAAGTGCGTGATTCAGCCTTCGGATTTGTGTATAGACTACTTGAAAACAATGAAAGTTTCGAACGTGCGACAACAGCTATTACCTGAAACTGTGTACGCGTTCGTAGTATACTCGAATATAAAAAAAAAAGGCCGTTGAGACGAAACATCCAGCACAAGTGCTTGAAATGCCACGACTATCTAAAAACGACCGCCATCGAGCCATAGGTATGTTGAAGACCAGAATGAGCTCGCGGTCCATTGCCTGGATGAATTGCCACCACAGCACTGTTGTAAGTCTCAATGAACGTTACGGAACCACTGGCAGTGCCCGGGATAGACTTCGGAGTGGCCAACCACGAGTTACTACCCATGCGCAAGAACGTCACAATTGTGCTATCACCCAAGGAATCGTTTTCTCTCGGCAAGTCACACTTCAACAGCAAAAGTGGGCAGACGTGGACAAATCTCTCTAATGACGACCATACGACGGACTCAGAGATACAGCCCTTGCTGCAAGACGAACTTATGTTGGGCCAAACTTGACTCACGGACATCGTCAGCTGCGTCTGCAATGGGCAGAGCAACGTGTCAGATGAACTAGACTGCAGTGGAATGTCATATTCACAGACGAGAGCGGATTAAACATATCCTTTCTCCCCCGATGTGTCTCCACCTTGCCGAGGTGGGGGAGCTTGAGTGTCCCACCGACCCCAAGCGCAGTGACAATGGATATAAACTACATATTGGACAGATCTTGGGATAGGGACCAGACTAAGAGAGACACAACCTGCTGCTCTCCAGTTAGACATCTGAGAGATGTAGCTAAACGCCTCTAAGCTACTACCCTTGGATTAGAGAGCCCGGCCGATACTCACCTACCGAAAAATGGAGGTGAGATACCGAGCACGCCACATGCCCAGTTCAGATACCTGTCCGAAGGCGCCCAGCTGGGGGATATGAGGGATCC
This sequence comes from Cepaea nemoralis, assembly GCA_014155875.1. Taxonomy (NCBI): domain Eukaryota; kingdom Metazoa; phylum Mollusca; class Gastropoda; order Stylommatophora; family Helicidae; genus Cepaea; species Cepaea nemoralis. The sequence continues at coordinate 27,256 of JACEFZ010008856.1, read as the reverse complement.
CCAGATGAGAGGGCCTGGCCGTTTCTCGCTCACTGCTGTACGGAGGTAAGGTGCTGAGCCGGCAGCACATGTAGCCTACCTCGTGAGCGAGTACAAAAAAGGTTGATGAAATGCCCCAGTCGAATGAAATTGTTACGAAGACGGTCTGTTTGGAACTCGTAGAGAGTAGACAAAGGTGGAAAAACGTCTCAATAGCACGAAATGGAACGCACGGCTAGCGAATCCACTGCGTAGTGCGAAGTCCGAAACGAAAGCTTACCTAGTGGATGTCGCCTGCAGACTGACCGTTCCTGGTGTGTGCTTGAGCGACCAGTGGCAAGCGAGATGCCCAACACATGGAAGTGAGGAACTAAAGCAGCCATGAGCAGGACGAGGCAACTCCTCGGGTGAGCCCAGCATCAGAGCAATGTGTGCCGGCTCTGCAATTATGGAAGCCTCCTTGGATAGCGAGGGAATGCCCATGGTCTGCCCCTGCCTTCCATTGAGGGTCGACCGTGATGTCTTTTATCGTTCTATCCTGACCAGCTGAGATGTGGGCGAAATCACAACAATAAGTCTAACGTGCCTCGAAACTCGAGTGCATAAAATTTGGTGGAACTGCGGTAAAGCTGTGAAAGTTTAAACAATATATAATGACACAAAGTAGTGCAGCTTTACATAACAGAGTTACGACACATACAGAACGTTGCGGCGGTTAGCCTTCATCAGCAAACAAACACATTCACAAACACAACATACAGTCAAGGAGAACTCCTGTGACTACATTAGAAGGTGATGACAGGACGAGAGGAACAAATGCATGGAAAAATGGAAGCAATGAAGAGAAAATGAGAATTGACAAAATGTTAATTGAAAAGAATGTTAGTCGAGGAAGGCTAACCTCATTAAAAAATGCCCGCCGAAGCCGGAAGTGCCGTCCTACGGGTGGCAAAATAAAAATTGGCACTACGCATTTACGTCCGAGTGAAATGTCTTGTCCGAATGTCTCTCGTGCTAGGAACAGCTCTGACTAGATAGTTTTTCGAATGTCCGTCGTGCCTGGAACAGCTCTGACAGGCGCAACGGCAAGCACATGTCCGTGTCGAAAACTCGCTGAGTGGATACCGTCCACAGACCTGTCTGGTTTGTGCGGGAACGGCCCGGGGCGAACGAAATCCCAATATAGTGAAGTGAGGAATTAAAGCAGCCATGAGCAGGACGTGACGATTCCCTCGGTGAGGCCAGCACCAGGGCGCTATGTGTCGGCCCTGCAATTATGGAAGCAACCTTGGATGGCGGAAAATGCCATAGACTGTCCCTGCCTTCCTTTAAGGGTTGACCGTTGTCTTCGACCGTTCCAACTTGGCCAGATGGGTTGTGGATGGAACCGCAAAAGTGAGTCTCCCAGGAATGCTACCTAGTCAAAAAAGCACGCTATAGCCGGATGTGTCGGCCTACGGGTTTCGGCCCAAGGGCGCATAACAGACACACCGCAATCACATCTGGAAAAAAAAAACACTCCGGATGAACGCAAAGAAGAAGAAGAAACCTATCCGTTTCTGATGGACGTATGCGGATTTAGCGACGGCTTGGAAATATTATATTATATTATATTATATTATATTATATTATATTATATTATATTATATTATATTATATTATATTATATTATATTATATTATATTTTGCGGTGCTGAACTATGGTATGTTATAGTATGTATTGTTGTATTGCGTTTCTTTGCATTATAATCTCGATGTGCATGTGTGTGCGTGCGCACGCGCCTCTGTGTGTGTGTGTGCGCACGCGCACGTGTGTGAAAATATTCGAAACAGTTCTATAATTATCATCATACATTATTGGTTACAATTCTAACACACATCCCAACTCATTTCGTATCCTTTTCCTAAACTATGTTTACTCAACAAAGATAATCTTTCATCGTCATTACTCCGTGGACGGAATCCGGGACTAGTTTTAAAAATAACGGATAAGCAAATTACCGAAGCCAACGATAATTACCGTAAATTAGACTAATGGTTGACAGAGACTGCATCATGACATGTCTGATCGATTGTCTAACTCTAAGCCAGGGCATTCTGGTCGCTGGTAGACTACTGTTACCGTAGGGATGTTGTCTGCTTTAAGATTTTAAGCAAGCCGGATGTAAATAGATTAACAAATACCGGTAGAGCAATGTCAGAGAAGTAAATGACCTTAAATAGATTTAGAACAACAACAATAATAAGAGGGAGTTGCATGCTAGGTCGAGGCTTTATTCGTTCAGTCTCTCCACAATCAATTGTTGTCTGTCTTGTTGGTAAGTTCAGCCGCTGTTAGATTTCTCTGGATAATGTCAGTACATGCACAGGATCTTTTCCTGTCTGTTGTTCTTGCTTCTATCACTCTCGTTTATCCTGGTTGTCACAGTCACTCGAACCAAAATAACGGAGACCAACAATATAAATAGATGAAGACTATACAATATAAACAGATGAAGACCAACAAAACAAGCAAATGCAGATCATCAATATAATCAACTCTGACCAACAATACACACCGATGAAGACCAGTAAAACAAACAAATGGAGAACACATATGTAAACAGATAAAGACAGACAATATAAACAGATGAAGACAAACAATATAAACAGATGAAGAGTAACAAAACAAACGAGCAGCGTCCAACAAAATAAATAAATGGTGACCAACAATATAAACACACGAAGACAAACAAAACAAACGAGCAGCGTCCAACAAAATAAAGAAATGGAGACCAAAAATAAACAGATGAAGAGTAGCAAAACAAACGTAAGGGGCCAGCAAAACAAAGAAATGGAGACCAAGAATATAAACAAATGAAGACAAACAAAACAAACGAACGAAGGGCAACAAAACAAAAAAATGGAGACCAAGAATATAAACAAATGAAGACAAACAAAACAAACGAACGAAGGGCAACAAAAGAAACGAACGAAGGCCAACAAAAAAAAAATGGAGACCAAGAATATAAACAGATGAAGACAAACAAAACAAACGAACGAAGGGCAACAAAACAAACGAACGAAGGACAACAAAACAAAGACATAGAGACCAACAAAACAAATAAATGAAGAACAAAACTGCAACAAATGAAGATGAACAAAACAATAACAATGGAGACCAACAAATGTATAGGTATAGAGAAGATGCGCGGGTACAGAGATAGCTTTATTTGGTTTGTTTTGTCAAGGATAATTTCTATGCATCCAGATTTCTCCATAAATGACCTAGTCTCCACCCAAAGATCACGCAATGAGAATCTTAGCACAGGGTACTAACCGAAAACACATGCGAGGATCTAAATACGCGTATACACATGTTATAAATATCATGTCATGGCTAGTTTTTCTACTTTCAAATGCAGTATGGTTAGTGGTCTAAAAACCCTACTATTTTTTACGTCATACTCCGGGGGATTGTGAACGCAGTCACAGGTAATCCTCCGCCGACCCCGTGGTCTGGAGTTCGATCTGTAGCGGTGTAAATTCGAATTTGTCAAATTTTTCTGGCTCCCCGGTCGACACAGCCTAAAAGCGGTGCCAAGAAATGTTTCTGGAAAGAAAGGAGGCCGGAGTGACACCAACGGAGTGTGCCGATTGGTCGATAGGAATATGAGTTTAACACTATATGCCCGATGCGGCGGAGGGTTGTTTAAAAGTGAATTTTATTGTTTACAAGCCCTTCTCTTGGGGGGGGGGGGGGGGGTATTTTTAATGACTGTGCAGTGTTTGAAAATATTGCCGGTCCAAGTTTTGTATTCACCCTCTGTAAAGTTCATGCAACATAATAGGTCAATTCAAAACTTGGACCGGCAATATTTTCAAACACTGCACAGTCATAAAAAAATGCACCGTGTAGTTTACCACCTATATTCAGGAGGGCTAAAAGTTCGATTACCTACCTTAGAATGAGTGGGAAAATCATCAGCATCTAGTGCCTATCTGGCGTAGGTGATTATGCCTCTCCACAAATTGCGATCTCCGACGGCATGGATCAGTTCGTCTGTTGACTCCCTTCCGTGCCATGGCACAAGACTGCCAAGAATCTTCTCCCGCTGTCTTCCTTTATATCTCTTTCCGCATATCTTTCCGGTTTTCACAACATGTTCCAGTTTTGTCTTCTCACAAAGTGGTAAAAAAAAAAAAAACGTTGACTGCTTCTTTCTGCTGTTTATGATAAGCTGTCTTTGCGACTCAGCTTCCCTCAAAATGTCCAGATTGCTCATTTTCGCTGTCCAATTAATTTTCAGCATTCCTCTATAAAACCACATCTCCAAGGCTTCCATGGATTTTCCCGTCTGTTTACAAATTGTCCATGATTCGCAGCCGTATATTAAAACTAATTCTATGTAACATGACCCTTGTTGTCTTTGTGAAAAGAAAAGAGGAGCGGCTCGCCGAGTGACTCGAATGTAGGGTTCTACTTTCAAGAGATCCGAGAGCGAATCCTCGGTAAGGTGTAGAGATTTTTTTTCCCGTCCGGGTGCAAAAAGACAAATCCTAACCTGAACAGCTCACTAGCCAGGCGGCCTTAATTCCTCAGGCTCAAGCCCCCCTCCCGCCTTACACCGTAAGGTACTATAGGCAGCAGATGACAGATGACAGACAGTAAAAAGAAATATGCAAGCCGTCTCCTTTGTGTTATCGTACTGAGCCTGCTCGAGTGTAAGGCGATTGTGAACGGTCTAAATCAGTGGTTCTCAACCAGTGGGGAATCCCCCTCCCCCAGGGGAGGGGGGATTTTAGGGTTTCTAGGGGGGGGGGGGGAATTGAGATTATTTCAAGATCGCGTTAATACAAGAACCGATTACTTCAAATTGTTTTTCTCTTCATACTTTAAGATTTTGTGTCGTGTGACAACACTGGCCCGGATCTCGGTGGTTGTCAAGACCTTTGGGTTCTTACTTCTGTCTACTATTACCTTATTGACCCCGGGACGGTGCCCGGACGCTGACTTATTTTCCTATTACTCTAGACAAACAGATCACCACCTGATGATAAGAGAACACTTTTCAGATAGGTAGAACACGAGTCTTTAATAAAGATTCAGACTCCACAAAACAAACGAAGTTCAAGTTCAAGACAAACAGAAACAACACTGAGTATTTGTGCGAGGATTCTGGAGGATCGGATCATCATTCCACCAGTAGTTTGTCAGTCATCAGTATGTGAGTGATGTAGATACCGGTGGCAGAATATCGTTCACCTGATCTCTCCTTTGGTTGCCTGGAACTCCTCTTGACCTGAGTGTAGGCATATAAAGTTCTTTGTACAAGACCGCTTCTTCCACCAGACTGGAGTTGAGATCAGTTGCTTGAAAACGACTCTTCTACTCCACGGCACATCAAGCACGTCAGTAGACACCAGCGTCACTAATAATAACCAGGATAATGAGGGTTCCTGCAAGCAAGAAGAAGATGCCCGGTGTACATATCCATTTCACCTGTTATTAATACATCACAACCAGATTCAGACTGATACTAGTTATGTGGTCAGTTTCCACCCTCAGACCAATTCCATAGGTCTGACTTCAGACATCTCGCCACTAGATCTGTGTAGTGCAGCCAGGTACTAAACTTCAATGTCCCTGATTAACCTCACTCATGGCAAGGATAGCCTCTCTGGAAACACAATCCATTACCATTCGAGAGAGAGAGAGAGAGAGAGAGAGAGAGAGAGAGAGAGAGAGAGAGAGAGAGAGAGAGAGAGAGAGAGAGAGAGAGAGAGAGAGAGAGAGAGAGAGAGAGAGGATATAAGGTTCAAGACTTCAGGTAGAAATATTTCCCCTATACTGGCCAAGGGTGTTGGTCTACGTTCCAGCTGCGCTGGTAAACCTTTCCTGAAATATTGATTACAGACAGACAAAGAAAGAAGAGTGTCATCTTGGGTCTGTCGCTTTTTCTCCTCCTCTCCTCGGGCATATGGAAAGTTTGGAATTTATATGCACTGAACCCCATTGGTTTGGCTTCTCTTGGCAGCCCAACCAAGTGTAAAGTTCATGTGCAGAACATCCTGTTCCCATTATACAACAGGCAGTGTATTCATTAGACACGCATAATAATATTATTCCTCTCTGAGCAAAAGAGGTAATCTATTAATCAAACTAGAAGTTAGAAAGCAAACATTGTATGTGTGTGCCTCGTGTTTATGTACATGTGTCAGGGCGAGTTTACCCTAATAGGTATGAAGATATCGGTACCCCTCTTCCACAACCCAAGTTAGATACAGCTCGACCAAGGTTGATATCCCTTCATAGCTTACAATTCCTCCATCCTCCTCAGTGGTGAAATACCCGTCATGGCTCTTGTGCGCCACCTGATGATGATAATAATCTGTGTCGCTAGTGCCCCCCCCCCCTTTAGGGTAGTTAAATTAAAGCTCTATGCAAAAGGAAGACACAGCAGGCTCATCACTAAACTGGCTTGGCCACTAGTTGACAGACCTCACAAGACACTCAAATAGATCAGTACAGCGGGAGAGAACAATTACCTTTTCTGTAGGAATAAATCAGCCACAGAATGTGCTATCCTAGCATCTAGAGAGCCACCACTGTCCCTCTTTATCTGGATCCCCAGACGTTGAAACACTTGACAGTAGACAAGACTTCATTTTGACAGTAGAATAGGATTCACAGGATCATCAGGGTAGCTCCCTGCCCTTCAATAGACTGGCCTTGGGTCTTCAGGATGAGGACAATAATTCCCCAACACAAGACATGACCGTTAGTCCATTAGATATCAACGGTGATTGCCGTTGCCAGCGCTCTCCGGAAGTGTCGTCAAATTGAATGACGCGATATTCTGGATAGACTAGAATGGATACTACGCAACAAGGGTTAGAGAGTATCTCCCGATATCTTCTTCAGGATAGTGAATTTCACCAAAGCTGGACTACAAGCGTTGCGTGAACCCAAAGATGGTCGAAGCTGGTCCTGGATACCAGATAATAGACCCACACACACTATCATACTGCACACCCATGAAAATGGGGTACCGCAGAGTGTGGATTCGGTTGCCCCATCCTGAGGTGCAATTCTGTTTTGTCACAGTTATGTACGTCTCACCCTTCTAAAATTAATTTTATAAAGTAAGTAGACCCACAAATCACGTTTTATGTGGACGTCTAGACTAGTTTTCGTATGTGCTATTATATTTTGCTTCCATTATTACGTATACTGTGCGGAGGGGGAGGGAGGAGAATTTTTTAGGTAGGAAATACGAAAGGGGGGGGGGGAATGACGTTCTGAAAATATGGTGAAGGGGGGGGGGGGGCACGGGCCAAAAAAAGGTTGAGAACCACTGGTCTAAATGAATCCGTGCAGTTCTCTTTGTGAAACATTTCATAAATAGACACAGAGGTATAGATTTGTTGTTTGCCGCTCATATAAGTAAAAGAAGGCAGTTTTCTTCTTTCTTCTACTCGTACTTCTGTCAGCGCAAAACAACACGCGTGTGTTTATTTACAAATTGTCTTAATGGCCTCAAATTGTTCCCAGTGGATATTTCTTTGTAACACATGCTCAAAAATGTTGTGTGAGAGATGAATGGTTTGAAGGGCCACATGTACAACGGGAGTACCTGCCCAGTTTGTATGCCTTTGGAAATACACTTAGTTCGTTCCTTCGTTCGTTTATCCACATTCGTAAGGAACACGGGAAAGTCACGGAAGGATCTGAGAGAGATAGCGAGGGTAGCTGGTCTAGGCATAAGCTGGTGCTCCATTGGCATATTATCAAGTCCATTATCCAATATGGATAACAATCACTTTCGGATTAATAAGCCTGTGAGGATAAAATTGTGGGCAGCTGTTTTTGCGGCTGACTCAAACACAGGACTATCATTCTGAGCCTGTAATGGACCCAACTATAACTTTTACTTCAGGTTGAACGAGATAGGAGTAATGTTGAAATCGAATCGAAAAAAAGAAGGGGTTTAAAGCTCGGTCTCATTTCTCAGATCGCCCTGCCGAAAGCGTTGCAAAGCACGATTTCCGTAGCTCCAGCGACGACCCCTGGAGTCTCCGAGAAATCTGCACTCGTGAACCGAGCGATGTGGTCCGGAATAGAACCCAAAATCTTAGTAACGGGAGGCAGTCGGCGTAACCACTTGGCCAGGGAGACTGCCTACTAGAATGGGATGAATGGCGGATGCAGGGTCCCGATCTTCTCGCTAATCCCTCACTTTGTATAAGGTGACCACGAGCTGACGACTGTCTTGTGGCTGTGTGTAACAGACAAATATAATGTCCACTGCCATGACAGAAAGATAACCTAATCTTGACGTGACAATCTCTCTGTGTGTAACAGACAAATAGAATGTCCACTGCCATGGTAGAAAGATACACGCAATCTAGACATGACATTCTCTCTGTGTGTAACAGTCAAATAGAATGTCCACTGCCATGATAGAAAGATACACGCAATCTAGACGTTACATTCTCCCTGTGTGTAACAGACAAATAGAATGTCCACTGCCATGATAGAAAGATACACGCAATCTAGACGTGACATTCTCTCTGTGTGTAACAGACAAATAGAATGTCCACTGCCATGATAGAAAGATACACGCAATCTAGACGTGACATTCTCTCTGTGTGTAACAGACAAATAGAATGTCCACTGCCATGATAGAAAGATACACGCAATCTAGACGTGACATTCTCTCTGTGTGTAACAGACAAATAGAATGTCCACTGCCATGACAGAAAGATAACCTAATCTTGACGTGACATTCTCTCTGTGTGTAACAGACAAATATAATGTCCACTGCCATGACAGAAAGATAACCTAATCTTGACGTGACAATCTCTCTGTGTGTAACAGACAAATAGAATGTCCACTGCCATGGTAGAAAGATACACGCAATCTAGACATGACATTCTCTCTGTGTGTAACAGTCAAATAGAATGTCCACTGCCATGATAGAAAGATACACGCAATCTAGACATGACATTCTCTCTGTGTGTAACAGACAAATAGAATGTCCACTGCCATGATAGAAAGATACACGCAATCTAGACGTGACATTCTCTCTGTGTGTAACAGACAAATAGAATGTCCACTGCCATGATAGAAAGATACACGCAATCTAGACGTGACATTCTCTCTGTGTGTAACAGACAACTAGAATGTCCACTGCCATGATAGAAAGATACTCGCAATCTAGACGTGACATTCTCTCTGTGTGTAACAGACAAATAGAATGTCCAATGCTATGATATAAGATACCCGCAATCTAGACGTGACATTCTTTGGGATATTAATCACGGGGTTAGGGGGAAAGGGGCTTCTGAAGGTACAACGTTTAAGGAATCATCGTAAACTATGCAAATAGGATACTGCTTCAACATTCGTAGAGGGCAACGATATTCACCGAAACAACACCGGGCTATGCGGCTGGGGACTTCCAGCTCGATGGGCACATACAACATTAGTTAGATACGATTTGAGGAGGTTATGGTATGTGTGTAACAATAGGACACGGACAGGTGTGCTCAAAATATAACTTTAATAAAATATCCTCACCGACACATACAAGTCAAAGAAAGGAGGTAGGGAATATACACGTATATTCATCTGTAAAAAGTTAATTCCATATCCTTTACAGGACGTCGCAGCCAACCCCATAATTTTTTTTTGGCTGCTTGTTATTTCTTGGCACATTTATTACGTTCAGTAGTTTGACATTGCTTTCTGTACGACCGGCACTCATAAAATATTATAAACAATCAAAGCAAGACGGTCTGCTTCCAAATCGCCCGCAGCTGTGTTTCGAATGTGGAATGCGAGATTACTAACTGCGTCCGTAACCCTCTTCGCCACGAAGCCGTAGAAGCAGAAACTAAAATGCTTATAGTTCCAAAAGCTCCAATAATTGGTACAGTGACAGTGGAAAGAAGGAATATTCTGCGGGCAATAAGTGACAGCTTGATGCATGGCGACACAGCTCATCGATTATGGCTGCTTTAGTGAAGAGCTTGGTTTCTGGCAACAAGCCACGGTTGTGGGTGGTTATCTCTGTTGGAGATGGTTAATATAACGTAAATATCATGGAAAATCGTTAAACCAAATTATAAAGTACAAAATTTTTTTTAATGTTTTGTTTTCTTTTTTGATTTTGCTCGCTTTGAACTCAAGAGTAGTCAGTCTATGCACGCGTTGCTACTACCTCTCATGCATTGGACTTATTTTTGCGTTGGGGATAAGTTTTCCCTATAACCAGAATGCCTCGCCGGCCGTCAGGGAAACCCTTTCTGGCGTCTGAGGTACTGGTAATTTGTAATTTCCTTCCCCAAATCAAGGACGAGAAGTTAGCATGTTAGTCCAGCTGGCCAGTTTAGGGGTTGAACCCGCTGCTTCAGCCTAAACACACAGAAGTTCAATAGCGAGTGCTCTTTTCCATTTGGCTTTGCTGACTTCCATAATGTACAAGTATCTGGTCAGTGTGGTCACTGAGGATGGAAGACTAGATAAACAGAAACGAGAATGCAGAAAGCAAACAACATCAACTACCACATAACATATATTCTAAAACATTACATGTAAACACGTGTAGACAATATGAGCTGATAGATCAGTGGTTCTCAACCGGTGGGAATTCCTCCTTAGGGGTGAAGTTTAGAGTTTCCAGGGGGGAATTAAGATTATTTCAAGATCGCGTTAATACACGAACCAATTACTCGATATTGTAATTACCCTCCATACTTTACGGTTGTGTACTTCCCGCCCTTCTGAAATTCGTTTTATAACGTAAGTAGACCCGCAAATTACGTTTTATGTAGACATCTAGACTTGTTCTAGTATGTGTTATTAAATTTAGCATCCATTTTTACGTACACTAGGTAGGGGCGGGGGGTGGGAGGGGAATTTATAGGGAGGAAATACAAAAGGGGGCGGGGAATGACATTCTGAACATATGATGAAGGGGTGCATGGGCTAAAAAGGTTGAGAACCACTGTGACAGATGCTTTATTTGTCCCAAAGCTGTATTACCAATACCAGAGAGAGAGAGAGAGAGAGAGAGAGAGAGAGAGAGAGAGAGAGAGAGAGAGAGAGAGAGAGAGAGAGAGAGAGAGAGAGAGAGAGAGAGTCATAGAAACACATAGCCGTAAAATCACTTCATGTGATAGGAGATGCATAAGAAGCCCATATGGAAAAAACAAAAAACAAGCAGAGATAGAGACAAATAAAAGACTAGGAACTATTGTAGGGTTAACAACGATTCGTTTCATGCATTCATCATGTGTCATGCCGATAAGGATAGACAGTCATGATTTACCATCTCACTCTATCACCAGAGTCGTGGATCAGCTCGGTGTTCATGTCTCGACCATTCCGCGTGGCCAAGCCATCCACGTATTTACTTCTCTGCCTTCCTCTTGTTCTCTTCCCCTCGATCTTGCCAATTGTCATCAAGTTCTCCAAGTCATTTCTTCTCATAACGTGACTACAAACTTTGATAGTCTACGTCTAATTTCTCTAATCAGTGTACGATTTTCATTTGTTTCTTGCAAGACTTGGTCATTGATTTTTCTGTCTGTTCATGGTATTCTTTACATTTCCCTCAGAAACGACATTTCCACAGCCATCAGATGTTTTTCAGCTTGTCTGCTCATTGTCCACGCTTCACATCCATACAAAAGTACAGGTGTGTCAATAGAAGAGTATACCAGTACAAGAGTGTGCCAGTACACGAGTGTGTCAATAGAAGAGTGTTAGTACAAGAGAGTGTCATTAGAAGAGTGTGCCAGTACAAGAGTGTGCCAGTACAATAGTGTTAATAGAAGAGTGTGCCAGTACACGAGTGTGTCAATAGAAGAGTGTGTTAGTACAAGGGTTTGCCTGTACAAGAGTGTCCCAGTACAAGAATGCGTCAATAGAAGAGTGTGCCAGCACAAAAGTGTGTTAGTACAAGGGTTTGCCATTACAAGAGTGTACCAGTACTTGAGTGTGTCAATAGAAGAATGTGTTAATATAAGAATGTGTCCATAGAACAGTGGTTCTCAACCTTTTGTAAGCCCGTGCCCCCTTCACCATATTTTCAGAACGTCATTCACCCCCTTCCATATTTCCTACCTAAAAATCCCCCCCCCCCCCATCCCTACACAGTATACGTAAAAATGGAAGGTAAATATGTTAAAACAGGTCTAGACATCTGTGGGGTGGTAAATATAATAAATTAGAATAAGGACAAGTTCGCTAGGGTATTCCGTATGAATGGGGACTTAATCCCAAATACGCCCTCTATAGGAAATAATATATTGGCTCGTGAAACCCCCAAGCATTGAACAAGGCAGAAATGGGTGCAAGTTCAACACTAACATAGAAGAAACGTTTCCCATAGAAGGCTGGGAGATCCGGGAAGTTCTACCACAGACACCCGAGTAACTAATCACTCTACCCAGAAGGTGTGTCTATGTGTAAGTGCCCCGCCCCACATTTAATCTCCCACATATATATAGATATATATATTGACAAGTATCCACTGTCATGCACATCCACAGTATTACATGACAGATGAGGAACAACAGCTGTTGGACGCAACACTGCATTTCATAACAGAGGGAAAACAACCACTGTTAGACAAAAACAGTAACCATACATGGACGATAAACATCAATTTTGGAACAACAGGTTTACAATGAAGTAACTTCAAGGCTTGATTAAACTAAAGAAACAAACAACTGTATTGTGAAAACATTTGGGTCCTGGACAAACCCTGTTGGCTGAATTATAGTGACATACATGAAAGAACTGATCATATTCAGGCAATGCACACAAAGTAAACAACCATAACAGAAGTCCCCAAATATCCCCCAAAAAAGGTTCACATCAAATACCTGTGTCACACACAAAACAAAGTAAATAATCCATACAAAGACATAGATAAAGGAAATCTATCTAATCTGTCTCTAGATCTATCCTATGGGTCTGATGATGACTCCCTCTCCTTCAATATCCACTAGAAAAAGTCTGGCCATAATCACACTCTCTATAATCCAGGGAAATAGCTGCTATATCCACCTATTCAGAAAATTGGGGATTGTACACACACACACACACACACACACACACACACACACACACACACACACACACACACACACACACACGAAACTTTCACCTCCGGATCATATATCCAAAACGTAAACATGAAGGGGTAATTCATATGAATCCAAAGTGAATATACTGTAATCTCCCAAGTCACAGCTGCTAAGTAACTGGACTAGGAGTATTCTGGAGTGGTATAACAGACTGCTATGAGTCTGAAGCGTTGCGGCGTGGCGTAACAAGCAGTATAAAACTTCAGCTGCCATGCGATTATTCATTCAGGATCAGGCACAAACACTTTCAGTATATCTTTGGACGAGGAGTGACATCACAGTATCCCTAGTATTCCTGACAGAGCTACTTGAATTGGGCATAGATATTCCAGCCCTTTTCTGGGTTAAGATGTAGGTTATATCTTTCTTCAGCTGAATATACGACTTGATTGACCGGGAGTTGGTATAGTGCTTGATTGTCCATGTCTGGGATATGATGGACGAGAAGATTCAAAGGAAGCTGAGAGTCCACAGAAGCAGTTGGTAAATCCATACTGTTCAATGATGGTGAACTCCAGACCATCCGTGAGCCTCTGGTATATGACAGTTGAACGTGGAATTAGGCGGTGACTTTTAGAAGAGGGTATAAGCTGAAAACCACCTAGGCCAGGCATGCCTCATGTCTTTGCAGACATTGAAAAGATTAACACCGTCTGTAAGTTCCCAGAGGTAGGGAATCCACTTCAGCATATTCAAAATCCATTAATTATCCAGGCATTGACATTCAGGTTCAGGGTGTGTGGCAGTAACCAGCACTCTCTGTAGAATATTAGGGGTAGGCTGATAACCCAGTTTCCTGCCTCTAAATCCAAGCGTTGACTATAAATCCAGTTCCAAGCATGGTGACTAGTGCCAATACTCCACCGGCATCTCTAGCGCTGTATAATGAAGAAACAACAGGGTCGATATACATTAGTAATACAACCCACTTTGATAACAGTGTATCATAATAAAATATACATTCTGATAACAGTGTATCATAATAAAATATATATTCTGATAACAGTGTATCATAATAAAATATACATTCTGATAACAGTGTATCATAATAAAATATATATTCTGATATCAGTGTATCATAATAAAATATACATCCTGATAACAGTGTATCATAATAAAATATATATTCTGATAACAGTGTATCATAATAAAAATAGAGGGAACAAAAGGGAAGAAGAAAAGAAGGTGTTTCTAGTTTCCTAGCACTTGTCGCCTACTGTAGAGTTTTGTCTCACTCCAAAAGTGAGTAAGGTATCTACTCAATAGGTACATCTCTTCTGGACTGATACTGGAGCTTCCTGGGGGATTATTCACATCCTAACCGCCCAACCGTCCTGATAGTACCGCTATCACAACATGGACGAAATCCCTGAGACAATGGCCTCATGTAAACAATTTATAAATCTCCTTTCCATAGTTACAAACAGCATTCGGTAAGTACCACTGACAAACGGCCGAAGGTTAGCTACCAGATCAGTCATCTCCTCTTGCATCATCATCATCATCATCATCATCATCATCATCATCATCATCATCATCATCATCATCATCCATCATCATCATCATCATCATCATCATCATCATCATCATCATCATCATCATCATCATCATCATCATCATCATCATCATCATCATCATCATCATCATCATCATCATCATCATCATCATCATGTGTTTGTCCCCACTGGGGTGAAATTAAAAGATCTACTCCAGCAGTAACATCATGAATAGAATATACATATATACTGATGAATAACAGAAAAACTTGTTAGTCTTTTACTAAACATGGTATGAACTCTCTAGTGGTATTACCCAACATCTCAACCAAAACACAAGAGCATGGTGTCATTTCCCACTCACTTGAGATTATGTATATCATACAACATGAAAATCCCATAACATCATTTATGAAAAAGACTACAAGACAATCACACCTCTGTGTATTTACAACAATGTAAACAAAAGATTAACTGCTAAGTGCATTAAAAGTCAAGTGCCACCATCTCTTCTGTCTAACAGAATATTTGAGTTGTACACCGATAGTAATATTTATCCATCATAAGAAAATAGATACATAATATGCACTCAGAAGGAAAACTTTCTAACACAGAGCCAAGTTGTGAAAGATCAGCATTTAGGAATAAAGTAAGTTCACAAAAGCATATCAGAAAGGTGACTCATAGCAAGATTACATTGTAAGCTTTATGAAAGCTGACTGGACACCATGGCGATGTACAGACTGCCCAACTCAAACCAACTTTTCAATGAAAGCGATTCTCATAATTTTCACACACACAACTTCAATCATGATATTAGTTCTATCAAAGCATTCATCCTAATACATAACATGATATGTTTTAAAATGCTCACCCGAAGCGCGGAGAATAAGGGCTATTAATTAACCCACTGAACTAATGTGTGGCTACTTTCTAGAACCAAACATGGCGAGTACTGGGCCCGGCTTTATCCAGCTCAAGCCCTTTGTTTCCGGGGCTCAGCCAATCAATGGCCTTAATTCAAACAAGAGTTCGTTTCTTTAAGTATCCCGTCCTAACTTTTATAGCGCGTATAGCCGTCTGCTGGAAAAGACTGAGGGATGATACATACATGTCACAACATCCACATAAAACGTGATTTGTGGGTCTGCTTACTTTATAAAATGAATTTTAGAAGGATGAGACGTGCATAACTGTAAAGTATGAAGGGAAAAGCAATATCAAGTAATCGGTTCTTGTATTAACGGGGGGAGGAATTCCCCACCGGTTGAGAACCACTGCCATAGAAGATGGCATTAGTACAAGAGTGTGTCAATAGAAGAGTGTGTTTGTACAAGAGTGTGTCAATAGAAGAGTGTGTTTGTTAGTACAGAAGTGTGACAGTAGAGGAGCTGCCATTAGAAGAATGTGTCACTAGAAGAGAGAATGAGAAACGAAGGCACTAATAAGACCGCGTGAGAATATCATGCCCATAATATACAGAGACACACAAGACGTATGGTGACTCGGCCATCTCATGCGAATATATCCCAATCAACCACCCCGATCGCCTACATCATTGACATGTGTGGTTGTAAAGAGCGAAGAAGCCCAAGCAACATAATGATAACGATAATGATACTGCATAATTGCTTGCTTATGAGAATATCCGATAAGAAAATACACACACCGGCAGCTTGTTATCTTTCTTCAAATCAGCATTGCATGTTTGGCGAAGATGTTCAATGAAGCAAAACAAAACAGAATTAAAAACAATATATCCAGAATTATAATTCAATTTTGATCAATAACTTTGAAAGGCTAAGGGCGGGGAAAGTAATTTTGTAGGTGAGTGAATATAAGAATCTGTGCAGAGACCGCTACTATAAATTCACAGTAGAAGGTCGAGCGGCGCGTTATAGTTTCACCAGAAGCGCCAGCTCTCTGTTGTATGATCAATAAGCATAGCTTAGACGATCACGATGTGCAACAATCAGCTTTATTTTTTGGGGAGGTTTCGATTCAGCAATAATTAAGCGCACAGACAATCCTGCCCCTCCAAGACAGATATGAGAAAATTGATAAGTCGAATGCAGAACGCAGGTCCCGTCAATCATATGTCAGCTTAAGATGTAGAAGAGTATGGCAGCTGCAGAAGCTGCTTGGTGGAAAGCTTGCGCAGCTGGTTAAATAGCCGTGTATTTGACCATTTTTTCATCGAAAATGCTCGAGCAAACGGTGATATTATGTTGAATTATAACAATGGCGCACTCGAAATCTCCAGGGAATGATATGCTCTAACTCTAATTGCTATTAGAAGAGAATCGACATGTAAATAGATAAGAACATTATATAGAGCAATAAGAAAGAGATAACCAGCTTTCTTTGGTCATGTGATGAGACGAGAGGCATTGGAGATTACACTGTGACCACTGGAAAGATCAAGGGGAAGAGAGGCAGAGGCCGCCCAAAAGAAATGATGCTGGATGGGTTGAGACGGTGGCATGGGGGAATATCTTCAGGAGAGTTGATTCAGAAAGCCAAAGACCGAGATCTGTGGAGAGTCTTGAACGCCAACGCCAGTCGGCATGGCATTTGATAATGATGATGTTGATGATGATGATAATGATGATGATATATACATACATACAAAGGGGGCTGAGTGTCTCGAGGTATCGTGTCTGCTTCGAGTTCTGGGTGTCGGGTTCAAGCCTGGATGAGGACCGTGATTTTTTTTTCACGTGAAATTCTAGTAACGAAATTGCCCCTGGTCTCTGGGTAGTGAGATCGGACGCCCGTGTGTA
The DNA here is from genome assembly GCA_014155875.1 of Cepaea nemoralis. Lineage (NCBI taxonomy): Eukaryota > Metazoa > Mollusca > Gastropoda > Stylommatophora > Helicidae > Cepaea > Cepaea nemoralis. The sequence goes on along the minus strand of JACEFZ010008856.1, from coordinate 9,858 downwards.
TTGTTGCGCACGTACAAACTTCCTTGTCACTTAGAAATCGAAAAAGATTAGCCTAACGGCTCTGCCGGGCAAAATTTCCAGTTAAAAAATCTACCCAAAGTATTTCAGGAATCCTCACCGGTGCTACGGAGTTCATGCACTGAGCTGAAATTCTCCGGACTCAGGCTTGAGTTAGGAGTAGAATGGAGCACTTATGGGTTACATCCGTGTCCCGTGATGTTGATCCCTCGACTAAACTAAACTAAACTATATGCATACAGATTGCAACAGATACAAGAAGCATAATCATAAACTAGTGTCCTCCTCCCCCCCCCTCCTCATCATTATCATGTGCCCAGCCAACTGACGTAGACTTTCATACATCGCCACATATACAGTTCCTGGATGTTCTGGATACTTTCTGTTGGTGACGATGCTAATTGCAGCCGTCTCAACCCATCCAGTGTCATTTATGTTGGTCTGTCCCGGCATCTTCCACCATTGCTGTGGGAGTCTCCGTCGTGGCCAAGTGGTTAAGTCGCCTGCTAAGCGATCCAAAGCTTGTTCTGGATACTTTCTGTTGATGACGATGCTACTTGCATCCGTCTCAACCCATCCCGTATCATTTATGTTGGTCTGTCCCTGCATCTTCCACCATTGCTGTGGGAACCTCCGTGGCCAAGTTGTTAAGTCGCCTGCTAAGCGATCCGAAGCTTGTTTTGGATACTTTCTGTTGGTGACGATGCTACTTGCAGCTGTCCCAACCCATCCAGCATCATTTATGTTGGCCCGCCCCTGCCCCTTCAAACCCTGCTGTGGGAGTCTCCGTGGCCAAGTGGTTAAGTCGCCTGCTAAGCTATCCAAAGCTTGTGAGTTCGATTCCGAACTCCGTCATCCTGTTCACGAGTGCAATTTCTCTCGAAGACCCCTGGGAGTGGTCGAGTTTGTTAGCCCACAGTTTTATAAAACAATAGGCGACCGATGAGTTGTTGATGTTGTTGTTGTTGTTGTTGTTGTTGCCATCCATTTATGCCGTTAGGCGTTGTGGGGTGGGGGGGGGGGGGAAGGCATAATTGTAGTGCCAGCGCCCGTGTTTAGCGCTTTTCCTTCAATTTCCTCCATGATTGGGCGAGCAGAAACCGGCGAACTGCCGGTTTGCTAGTCCTGTCATAGGTTCCCTACCTACTTAACCCTTTTGTGTTTGCTACAACCAGCATGTCACACTCACCAACAGATTGTCTTTTGTTCGTGATTAATGTAAACATTCTTGACAAATTCTTTCGTAGTAGCGAGTATTGCGGCGATCCAAGAATTGCACTTCTAACGGCGCAATGTAAATTCCCCCGTTTGTCCTTTGTAATCATTACGATAACCAACAAAATAGTACCGATGTCTTGTTTGATTATGCCCGAACAGATCAGAGCGCTTGCTCAGAAACTTCCGCTGTGTTGATGGCAAGGTAGCAGATTCAACCCTACACCGGTCAGTTGGACTAAAATGTTGACTTCTCGTCCTTGACTTAATCATGATCTTCCAGTGCCTTGCCGGCTAAGGTGGGCGATCATGCCTCTCCAAAATTACGATCTCCGACGTCACGGATCAATTCGCGTGTTGAGTTCCTTACGTGCCATGACACAAGACTGTCAATAATCTTTTCATGCTGTCTGTCTCTATCTTTTTTCCCCCAAATATTTCCGGTTGTCACAACATGGTCCAATTTTTGTCTTTTCATGACGTCGCAAAAAAAAAAAAAACCAGGACTGCCTCTTTCTGATGATTGTGATAAATTGTCTTTGCGAATCAGCTTCCCTTAAAACGTCTTGATTGCTCTTTTTGGCTGTCCAACTAATTTTCAGCAGTCTTCTATAAAAACACATCTCCAAGGATTCCATGGATTTTTTTCGCCTGTTTACTAATTGTCCAGGACCCGCAGCCGTATGTTAAAACTGGTTCTATGTAACATGCAAGAACTCTTGTCTTGACTTTCAAGGACATTGACTTAATGCACAAAACGTTCTTCATTTGATAGAATACAATTTTTTCTTGTCCTATTCTGCTCTTTATCTCATTGACGCAACTTCCATTTGATGTTTTCCATGTGCCTAGATATCTGAATTTCTGCACTTGCCCCAAAATAACGTGCTGCGCTGTAATTGCACATTTAGACACAATATGTTTCTTTGATATCACCATAACTTCTGTCTTTCTATTCTTCAAACTAAGGCCCATTCTTTCACTTTCTACAACCACTGCATCTATCGTTTCCTGTAGATCGTTCTGACTTGTTGCTATCAAGACAATGTCGTCATGATAGCAACATGTCAGAACGATCTACAGGAAATGATAGATAGATACAGTGGTTGTAGAAAGTCAAAGAATATGCCTTAGTGCGACTTTGGGACGTAAATTACAAGTACCTCTGAAGTCAGTGTGGGCTCGCCTGATGACGCGGGACACTGGTAATAGTGAAAGCTAGCCCACAAGAAAAAATATGTCCAGTGTGGACTACTCTCGAGTTAAAAGCGAGCGAACAAAAAATAAATGATTCAATGCAACATTGGTCAGGCACTGGAAGGGTGATGTAGTCAATAGCACGCCGACCGCCGTTCCTTACCAGATCATGGTGTTCACAGTTTGTGAGAATTGTATGGATTGTTTGCCCTGCACATGCGGCGAGCGCTGCGGCGGATTGATAACAGGCTGATAGGCTGGCAGGGAATGCACCTCTTGGTGGTAGATTACTTATAGACAAGGGAAACGCTGTCGACCGTCTGTGGGACCGAGTGGAGAAGGCGGGGGGAACAAACTTAGAGCTGAGAACTGAGAAGGATGAGATTGCAGGAGATTTGCATGGGTTCTGGTAGAATCTCAAACCTGAGAGAGCAGACCAGGAGAACTTTCAATCAGATAGCGGTGGGAACGATTAGTAGTATGATTCTTCGCGAGGGGTCGGAGTGCGTATGGGAATGTCCTGAGTGCAGTTATGTCGGTTTTTAGCTCAATTCAACTCATTGTGTTAAATTAAATGAAAACTCATAGACGATTTATCACACGCAATGCCACACTGACATTCTGTTATTTGTAGTTGCTGTTAGCAAGGTGTGTTTTCGAACATTATTTCAGAAAGTAGATGATAATCAACTGTACTGTACCTGCACTTTGCCGGCTTGACAGATGATATTTATTGTGCTTTAAAAAGGCATAATAATCTCCTCATAGCACAAAGCCTGGGCTGAACTGTAGAGACCATGTGTTGTCCATGCAGTATTATCCCTCTCTCGGCCTGTCTAGTTTACTCCAGAGAAAAGGTAACAACAATATGCCTGGAACAAGACAAGCTGCAGAAGCTGCAGGATCAGCAAAGCAATGCTCTAACTGTCCGCCTGTCGGAACTTCGACCATAGACCAGTTGCCAGCCACGGTTTAGAGCCTAGTCTGCTCTGCCATGACATGTAGTATTTGGGTTGCATTTCCTCGCACCAGGATAAGGCAATTCCGCTACTCCGTCCGAAGCCTTTGGCACAAAGTCCTGGTTTAGTGAGCACCACCCAACAATCGGCGCTAACATAAAGCAGGTATTACCGACTACTGTGGTACAGTAGCTGTCATATCTGACTAAGACCTGACGATCATCTGTGGTTAGAGAACAATTACATAACCACCTTGAATGAAGGACACCCTAGTACACTATATGTACTAGACCCTGGGGTTTAGGAGCATGCAACACCATGAGACCCAGGATCCACCCATTCTATTCGATGGCAGGATGGTTTATTCATCATCATCGTCATCATCATCATCATCATCATCATCATCATCATCATCATCATCATGTGCCGATAAGCGTGGTCGGTCAAGTTTCGACATCTCACAAGGTCACCAGAATTGTGAATCAGCTTTGAGTTCTTGTCTCGATTATGCCAGGACAGACAAATACACAGACAAAAATACATCTGTCTCTCTCTCTGTGTCTGTCTCTCTCTCTCTGTCTCTCTCTGTCTGTCTGTTTGTCTGTCTGTCTGTCTGTCTGTCTGTCTGTCTGTCTGTCTGTCTCTGTCTCTCTCTCTCTCTCTCTCTCTCTCTCTCTCTCTCTCTCTCTCTCTCTCTCTCTCTCTCTCTCTCTCTCTCTCTCTCTCTTTCTCTCTCTGAGAAACGATAACACCTACAATAAATGGAGAATATCGAATACTGGCGTTACACAAGTGTGACCGTTGGAAAGAATTTCTTGCGAAATGTGACAACTATTTACCAATACCGATCCGTGTTTGAAAACGGTAATTTTGGGGTGACCTTCTACAACACATACGATTAGTCTAGAATTCTATAGATCTCGGCCCTACAATTGCAGAAACCAGAAAACAGCCTCCTGGACAACTATGCCGGGCCTGGGACAGTTTTAAGCTTCTGTCAACTAATTGTCGTCTTTATAATTGATGATATGCGGAAGTGAATGCACGAGAGATATTTTAACTTATATGCGTTGACTTGGTGTTATATGTCTGTCCGTCCGTCCGTCTGCCTGTCTGTCTGTCTAGTTAGGTATGCATTTGGCTAACTCTTCCAGACTATCACACATGCTCGGTCGTTCTGTCTGTTAATCGGTCTGTCGATCGGTTAATTTGCATTTTTTTCTGTATGCCTACCTGTCTGTCTTTCAGTTTATCTATTTGTCTGTCTGTATTTTTGTATGTCCATTTGTCAGTCTTTCTGTCTATCTATTTTTTGTCTGTGTGCCTATCTATCTGTTTGTCTATCTAAATGTGATTCTTAATATCTGATGATCTTTTTTCCCTGTCTTTACATATATATATATATATATATATATAATATATATATATATATATATATATATATATATATATATATATATATATATATATATGTGTGTGTGTGTGTGTGTGTGTGTGTGTGTGTGGTTGTGTCCTCGCTCGCATTGAACTTAGTAGTTAACCCCAACATGTTTGGCTGTTTGTGATGTCAAACAACCTTAGGTGGTCTGCTACTAAATCTCCCGCAGCTGTGTTTCGAACGCGGTATGCCGGATAGCGTATTGTATTCGTAAACCCTTCTCCACAGAGCCGGCGTGTGGATTAACTGTCGCTATTACGAGGGTAAGTCAATAAGTAAGTCACAAATGGCTGTAGAAAAATAACTAACTATGATAACAACTTGAAATTAGTTAATTTTTATACATGCATTGTCCCTTTATTTCTCAACATAATTTTCACTAACATTGATGCACTTATCCCATCGTTTTATCAGTTCTCCCAAACCGGCTGCATAAAACTGCGTGCCCTGTTTTCATTTACCTGCCATCCCACAGAACTGTGGGACTTACTTATTGACTCTCCCTCGTAGTTGTTTCTGCCCAACTATGCACCGCTTTACTGGAAATCGCTAGGGGCTAAGTCCACTGGAAACCGTCTTGGCGGGAGACATTTCGCGAATAACGCAGAAGTTGAATGTGAAGTGAAAACGTGGTTTAGAAAACAGAGCACGCAGTTCTATGCAGTCGGTAGGAAGAACTGATAAAACTATGGGATAAGTGCATCAATGATGGTGGAAATTATGTTGAGAAATAAAGGGATAATGCATGTATACAAATAAACTGGTTTCAAGTTGTTATCATATTTAGTTATTTTTCTACAGCCATTTATGACTTACTTATTAACTTACCCTTGTACCAGTGTCCCTCGCCATCAGGCGAACCCACTCCGACTTCAGAGGCACTGGTAGTGTACGTCTCCAAGTCAAGAGAAGTCAACATTTTAGTCCACATGACCGGTGTAGGGATTGAACCCGATACCTCGCCATCAGCATGCCGACATTTTAAGAACGAGTGCTCTTATCCATTCGGCCATACTGACCTCGACACTAAATGCTAACCAAGGGTTGTCTCCATGGCGAAGTGATAACGCCGCTTCCCTTGCGCTCTGAAAGTTGTGGGTTCGATTCCGGCCAACGTCGTTCGGTTCACGAGTGCAATTTTCTCGGAGACTCCTGGGGTCGTCGCTGGAGCTACGGAGTTTATACTTGGTGCAACGCTTTCAGCAGGCCGTCGTGCGGGAATAGTCCGAGGTATAAAACCTTATGCAATGTTGTCGATTCTCTTGCGTTTTAAACCGCTTTTTTAAAAACTGTTAACCAACTAACTACACAGTGTATTTTTAATGACTGTGCAGTGTTTGAAAATATTGCCGGTCCAAGTGTTGTATTTACCCCCTGTAAAGTTCATGCAACATTATAGGTAAATACAAAACTTGGATCGGTTAAATTTTCAAACACTGCACAGTCATTAAAAATACACCCTGTATTATTGTGAGCAATATCGTCTTGCTAAACCTGTTGAAATTTGCTGTAAGCTACCAAATACGTTTTGTCAAATACTCATAATATAATGACATACTGCACTGACATACAATTTTTTTTTTTTTTTTTTTTTTTTTTCCCGCGTTTCCATCCTGTTTCAGGATATTGCGGTCAACACCAGCATCTTTCAGCTGTATGTTGATTCCTAGGCTAGATTACGCTCATCAGCACGCCACGACTTTCTGAGCGACCGGCTCCATACTCTCATAAGTCACTTTTGCGATTCGAACCACTGCTAATTCTCGTCGCGTCACGTGACGAGAGTATTCGGGGTTAGCGGAGAAAGCTGCTAACCCCTCGGCCACGGAGCCGGTACTGACATACAATAATCACTTATAATCGAAAAGTGCTAGAAATATAGAATATGTACAGTGTCCTCGCACAGAAATCAATAATATGTCACATGTCAAGAATTTATACCGTGAACGGAGAAACTCATAACAGCAAAATTATGGGTAAGATGGCGTCAAATTCTATTTATCGATCGACGAATGAATTCTAGACAATAACACGCACAAAATAGCAAAGCTATTGCTCAACAGCACTTTCCTCTGGGCGAAATTAATTCAGAAATGGCAGATATTGTAGGAAATTTGTGAATACAAATATTTAAAAAGCAAAACTTCGCCCGCGTTGGTAATTCGTGATAAAAAGGTCAATGCACGATCCACTATGTAATGCGAACTGGGAGATTGGTTAGGGGGGAAAAAAGGGGGGGGGGGATCAGTGACTTTCTGTTAAATTTGGGTCATAACCCGTGACTGATCGTTGCTATGGTGACATATTAGATTATTATGTGTTGACATCCATATTTGTAACTCACTCCTCCGCTCCACCTTCGCTTCATGTTTTGACTTGTGGTATCGTGGTACGTTGCTTTAGTGTGTATTTTTAATCACAGCCATAGTTGCCATTCTAGATATTTTATATCCAGATCTAGAGGTTTTTGCCAGCATCTGGATACCGTTTTCTGACGTTTGGATGCTGGATGCAATTCTAGATACTTTTCATTTGGAGTCGGATATTTGACTACTTTCTAGATTTTTCTTTTCTTTCGGTGTCATTTACCCATTTTATGTTCGGTCTGGACGCGCGTAAATTATGGTAACTGCCATTATTTAAACTTTGAACTGACTTGGTCAGCGCTCAACAATTCTGGCACACCCCCCCCCCCCCCCCCCCCCCGGTAATGAGTAAAATGGCGCATAAGGGCACTGAAGAAACTTTTGGTCAGTAAACATTTACACTTAAAGAATTTGGCTGCAATTGGAACCGATAATGCATCGGTAATGGTCGGTATCAACCATGGCGTGTATGCAAAATTGAAGGAAGATATCCCATCTTTAATCCTCATGAAATGTGTATGTCAATCCTTGCATTATCACATGCCTCATCAGTCAGAATGTTTACCAAGGAATTTGGAATTCCTTATTGCTGAAAAAAATAACTGGTTCTCCAAATCATCTGTCAGACAACAGCAATATAATAATTTATATAAAGCATTAAATGATAGTTCCTCACCACTGAAAATTCTGTCATATTGCAAAACTAGATGGTTATCAATTTAGTAACACTGGGTACTGAGTAATGGGCACTAACTGAAACAGTAAATAGCTAGATAGCTAGCCCTGTTCACCGACACACACACGCACACACACTCACAGATTATATATATATATATATGAGACCAGAAGACTGAAGATGGGGAAAGGAAGGAAAGAATAGGACAGACATAAAGTGGACTATTAGCTTTACGGACGAACTAACAGACACATGGACAGGAAGGAAGGAAGGGAAGGAAGGAAGGAAGGAAGGAAGGAAGGGAAGGAAGGAACGGAAGAAACGAAAGAAAGAAAGAAAGAAGGAAAGAAAGAAAGAAAGAAAGAAAGAAAGAAAGAAAGAAAGAAAGAAAGAAAGAAAGAAACATTTAAACTTAAAGAATGTGGCTGCAATTGGAACCGATAATGCATCGGTAATGGTCGGTATCAACCATGGCGTGTATGCAAAATTGAAGGAAGATATCCCATCTTTAATCCTCATGAAATGTGTATGTCATTCCTTGCAGCTAGCATTATCACATGCCTCATCAGTCAGAATGTTTACCAAGGAATTTGGAATTCCTTATAGCTGAAACACATAACTGGTTCTCCAAATCATCTGTCCGACAACAGCAATATAATAATTTATATAAAGCATTAAATGATAGTTCCTCACCACTGAAAATTCTGTCATATTGCAAAACTAGATGGTTATCAATTCAACCAGCTGTTGAAGTAATTGTGAACCGATTGTGACGAAACGCGTTTATCTGTCTTGGGTCGTAAAGATTCCGCACTATTTTGGCGCGTCATCTGGGGGACTTTCCCAGCTATAAATAGACTGAGGGAAGCCGATGGAGGAATTACCATCTAGAATCTTCTCGGAGCACCTGAATTTGAGTGACCCGTGAGGCGGGGTATAGCACTAGAGTCTCGTGCAGAGAGATCTAGAAATTCTAGACGGGGAATGAATGTTTCCCGAGAAAGTGTCTTTTCCCAAGAAGCACTAGCTCCTCGTGCGCATTGAGTTGGCACGAGTGGGGAAATTGGCTAAACCATTCATTCACTTCAATTTTGCTCGGAGAGAGCAGACGCAGGCCTGTGTGAGCCATTTTGTGTTGCGTCTCACCTCAACCATGATTCGGCTGACTGTTACGGATATGAGGCTGAGGAGCCCTTGAACAGTTCTGAAAGCTGACTGGAGTCTGGTTTTCGACATTCAGGTACTTATTTGTTTAAATCATTTAACTTTGTAAGTGTGTACAAAACGCCATCGCTCTAACCTCATTACCTATGCGGATGTCCTTGCATACTAATTAGCAAACCGACCGATAACGCTGCTGACGGCTAATCGTGTGTTGTGTTTACCAACGTGGGTTCGCGAATCAGCTGTTGGGAACGCAGGAATACGATGTGGGCGATTTGGGTTTAAAATATATTTACCATATATTGCAAATCGTTGCATCTATTAGGTTGCTGTGTTAGAATAAAACCTAGTTACTTGTGACGGATAGAAACCTAGATTTATGTCAGTCAGTTGCTGAAGCCAGGAGAACGGTTAGTAAACCAGGTAAGTTGGTAGGTGGAGATTCAGACAAAATTGTGCTTAATTACTAAGTAAAGAAAGAACTTAGTTCTGTGCCACCAGGAATGATGTAACTATTGTGTAGTAACTTAATAGTGAATTCATTGTGTGGAACACTGGATTTCTGTGGGAAGTGTAGCCAGTCGTTCCTAGGGGGGAAGTGGAGTCAACAGGCACACTGTTTAAAATCCTTTTCCTTATTGTGGGCTTTTGCCGGACCTTTGTCTGCATACCCCCTGTCAGTCTCAGGTACCTTATCTCTCTCTTTCCTCTTCTTCTTAACCCCTAAACAATACCCTTCATATTTTTTCGAACATACCCCCCAAAAGAAAAAAGTAAAAAAATTTTAACCAAAAAAATTGGGAAAAATAAAACATTTTAAAAAAT
>JACEFZ010008855.1:0-69317 GCA_014155875.1 Cepaea nemoralis | reverse complement strand
AGGAAAAAAATAATGGCCTTTGGGGCAAAGGGAATGGGAAAAGAAAAGGAAAAGGGGGGTTTTTCAGTGTAATGGCCCTCGTCGCTTCAGAGGTCACAGATTGTGAGAATTGTATGGATATTTTGCCCCTGGCCATGCGGGTGTACGGGGGAATAAACAGGCTGATAGGCTAGCAGAGAATGCACCTCTTGGTGGTATCTTGCCTATGGACAAGGGGGAGGTGGTCATGCGCTTGTGGGACCAGGTGGAGAAGGCGGAGGAACAGATTGAGAACCCATATGTGGAAAGAATGAGATTGTGGGGGATCGGCAGGGGTTCTGGAAGAATCTCAAAACTGAGAGGGAAGACCAGGAGAACTTTTAATCAGATAGCAGTGGGAACGATTAGTAGTATGACTCTTCACTGGCTGTTGAACGAAGGGACTGAGCACGTATGGGAATGTCCTGAGTGCAGTGATGTCAGTTCTTAACTCAATTCAACAACTCAACATTTTGTGAAGAACAAAATGAAGACCATGTGAGACATACCTCACACTGAAGTAAGAAGACTCTTGAAAAGGAACTACTTGAAAAGATTTACGGAACTACTTGATACTCTTAGTGATTTTTAAAGCGACAAACCTTAAATGAAAAATCTGTTAACGGTCGATGGTAAGGCATTTGTGAGTTATTTGGCTGATATCTTTGAAAAACTAAATATATTAAATAAATAACTTCAAGGAACAAATAAAACTCTTGTCGAAGCAAAAGGGAAGATATTTGGTTTCATTACTTTTATTGAATTATGTCAGACATATATTTACAACTAAAATTTTTAAAAGTTTCATTGGCTCCAAAAATGTGAAGTGACTGATACCGCTACATATGTTATTGTCGATCATCTGAAAATTTTATCGGCTGATTTAAAAGAAAGATTTTCTGATTTGAAACAAATTGATTTCCCTACTTGGATGATGCAGCCAATGTTAGTGGATTTGTCTGATATTTCAAATATGCAGTATCAAGAAGAACTCGCAGAAATGCACATTGATGAGTCAATTAAAACTTTATTTAATATAAAATGGCATGGCTTTGTAAGGAAAACGAAATCAAATATCCAGATGCAACCAAATGTGCAAGAGAACTATTGTTACTGTTTCCATCTTCATATTTAGCTGAATGTGGATTTAGTGCCATAAATGATTTGCTGCTTTTAAAAATATAAAAAAAGAAAAGAAAGAAAGAAAGAAAAGAAATCGGCTGGATATAACAAAACGAGGAGATTTGAGACTGAAGTTAACTAAATTTGAACCTGACATAAAATATCTTTGAAGCAAGCATAAGGGCAAGGATGTCACTAAATTTGAATAATAAATAATTACTAATAATTAAAATAATATAGAAAAATCTGGCACTCTTCCAAATTCCGGTCCCAAATAGTTCTGCAGTAAATAATTTTATATAACTAACCCTTACCCTAACCCTGACCCTAATCACTTATTCACTGCAGAACTATGTGGGACCGGAATTCGAAAGAGTGCCATAAATCTTTCATTAAAATTATTTTGTACTTTAATTTCAATTCTCCATTATATGTTTTGAAAATTTACTTACTGTGTTTGCTCAATAATTTCCTAGTGATTTCTTCATAAAACCTATCATTCAAGTTTCTTTAGTGAAAATTTAAATTTTTGAATATTAAAAATTATGTATATGTTGGGGGTGGGGGGTGGGAGGGGAGATACAATTTTTAGAAAGGTTTAGGTGGGGCATAGCACAGAAAAGATTGGGAAACACTGCACTATACAGTCTGACTCATGGCAGGTTATATTACCAACAACAATGGGGACTGGGACTGTTCAGAAGAAATCAAATGGGGACTGGCCATAGCAATGTAGAGATTAAAGTGTGTTAAGGAGACTGGCCATAGCAATGTAGAGATTAAAGTGTGTTAAGGAGACTGGCCATAGCAATGTAGAGATTAAAGTGTGTTAAGGAGACTGGCCATAGCAATGTAGAGATTAAAGTGTGTTAAGGAGACTGGCCATAGCAATGTAGAGATTAAAGTGTGTTAAGGGGACTGGCCATAGCAATGTAGAGATTAAAGTGTGTTAAGGAGACTGGCCATAGCAATGTAGAGATTAAAGTGTGTTAAGGAGACTGGCCATAGCAATGTAGAGATTAAAGTGCGTTAAGGGCCATAGCAATGTAGAGATTAAAGTGTGTTAAGGGCGTGTGGTACAACACAAACAAACAAATGAAAGTAACATGTTTGAGAATATGCATATTTCCTGCTGCAACATACAGATGTGGATAATTTCACAATTACTAAAGTAGATTTGATAGATTATACTTGTAGTGACTGTTCAGATGCTGTAGATCATTTAGAGTAAATTTTCACTTTATAGATTAAGTTTAAATAGTTTTTTTAAACATAATATATTGCTGTCGTCTCAAATGTTTAATTAAATGTTCACTGTTTGTGTGTTTCAGAAATACACCACTGTTGCCAAGTTGTGACTTCCTATTTCACATAAGTGCAGCCACAAATAGAGAAGATGGCATCTGATAACATTAAATTGGAATTTGTGAAACAAGAACTTCCAGATGTGTTCTATGATTACAAAACTCATGACAGATTCAATAACATGGTAGACATGGAAGGTTGCTGCAGCCTTGAAGACATGGCAGGACACACAGACACAGGATCAAGAGTGACTGAAAATAAAATAAGTCTTGCTCACCATGAAAAAATATCACCTGATGATAGTGGGATTGAGAATAGTTCTATAACTTCAGTAAAACATGAGGAATGTGATCAAATATCAGAGAGCATGTCATCTACTACTGAAATGAACACTAAACTAAAGTGTGTGGCTAATGAGACTGGTGAATTACAAACTGTAGAAATACCTGTAACATGTACACAGATCTCTGGGAAGTTTCTTGATTATCATGATAATCATGCTAATTATATTCATGAAAGAATAGAAACAGAAGATGCACAATGCATATCTGATGTTTGTGATTCAACTATTGGTGTTGAGAGATATGTAAACAGAATGATAAGAACAAATACAGAAGAGAAATCTTACAAACGCCATGATTGTGGTGCATCTTTTCCCTATGCTAGCCATCTGAAGCGACACAAGAGAACACATACAGGAGAGAAACCTTACAAATGTGATGATTGTGATGCATCTTTTATTAAAGCTTGCTATCTGAAATGCCACAAGAGAGTACATACAGGAGAGAAACCTTATAAATGTGATGATTGTGGTAAATCTTTTACTAATTATGGCAATTTAAGGGATCACATAAGAACACATACAGGAGTTAAACCTTACAAATGTGATTATTGTGGGACATCATTTACTCAGGCTAACAATATGAAGCGCCACAAGATAACACATACAGGAGAGAAACCCTACAAATGTGATAATTGTGGTGCATCATTTTTTCAGGCTGGCAATTTGAAGCAACACAAGAGAACACATACAGGAGAGAAACCGTACAAATGTGATGATTGTAGTGCATCTTTTACACATTATTTCAGTTTGAAGGGGCACATAAAAATACACACAGGAGTTAAACCTTACAAATGTGATGATTGTGGTGCATCATTTACTCGTGCTAACAGTATGAAGTATCACAAGAGAACACATACAGGAGAGAAACCTTACAAATGTGATGATTGTGTTGCATCTTTTTCTTATGCTGGTGGTCTGAAGGCCCACAAGAGAACACATACAGGAGAGGAACCTTACAAATGTGATGAATGTGGTGCATCATTTACTCGTGCTGACAATATGAAGCTCCACAAGAGAACACATACAGGAGAGAAACCCTACAAATGTGATGATTGTGGTGGTGCATTTTCACAAGTTGGCCACTTGAAAGTCCACAAGAAAATACATACAAGAGAGAAACCTTACAAATGTAATGTGTATCACTTATCTTTTTATTATGTTTACAATCTGAAATGCCATAAGGGAACACATACATGAGAGAACCCGTAAATATGTTATATTTCTAAAAGTACGTTAGGATGGCAGCTGGCATGTACTTTTAGTTTTAGTAGCATCTGTAAATTTTAAAAAGACTATAAATTTTACAGTAGTGTTACTGATTACGAATGTCTGCCTTGTTAGAATTACTCTTTACAAATGTCTGCCTTGTTAGAGCTACTCTTTACAAGTGTCCGGCTTGTTACAATTACTCTTTACAAATGTCTGCCTTGTTAGAGTTATTCTTTACAAACGTCTGCCTTGTTAGGGTTACTCTTTACTAATGTCTACCTTGTTAGAGTACTCTGTTACAAATGTCTGCCATGTTAGAGTTACTCTTTACATATGTCTGCCTTGTTAGAATTATTCTTTACAAATGTCTGCTTTGAGGTGTGGCATCCTCACCAGTGTTGCCATCTCCCTTTGATCAAAAAGCACCAAAATCGACCCTAAAAAGCACCAAAATTTTTTAGGGAGCACCCAAAAAAAAAAAACACCACTGTTTTTATTACAAATGTATCAAGGTAGTACAGTATAATTTATTATTATCACTTCATATTACAATGAAGTTTATTCCAGATCCGCCAAATCCCAATCAGAACTATTTTTGAGCCAAAAAAGCACCAAATTGCAATTAAAAACTGGAAACGGGAAACTTGTAGTCTGCTATTTCTTTCTCAAACTCATAACCTAGATTGGGATTAGGATCTAAATAATCTTGAATAGCATCACTTTCTATTATTTTTTTCCCAGGAATAGCAATCTTTGAACTGATAGAATCAATGAGCTGGACAAGATCGCTGAGTAGTTTTGTTGGATCCTGTATATCTGCTTCGAATTTCTTATTCACATTTTGAACTTCCCCGAGAATATGCTTGAGAAATATGAGATACACATAGTTTTTCATGTAGCTAAACATAGAATGTAGAAGTTCTGCTATATAACAGCGCTCGTTGAGTCTTGCTACATCAAAATGAGTTCTGAGCTCGACCCACAGCTGCAATATTCTGACAATGGCATTGAATAGACATCCATCGTGTTTGGCTTAATTGAACAATCTTCAGCGGATGTTGTCCATCATTTATTGAAGCAAAAAGCTCCCTGTACTTTGCTTGACGAAGACTTGAGTGAGAAAACCAGTTACATGTTTCTCTAATCATGAACTCGATGTTCTTGGGCAGACAAGCAGCTGCAGCCTGTGACACTGCCAGCTGAAGGGAATGACATACACACCTAATTAGTACCAGATGAGGAACTTCGGATTTTAATTTTGTATATACTCCATTGTTTACACCTGTCATGACAGACGCATTGTCAGTGCCGAGTGCAACTAGACTTTGCAACTCAAGTCCATTCTTGTTTAAACAATCTTTTAACACATTGCATATTGCCTGTGCATTGCAGTCACTCAGTTCAACTAAATCTAAGTAAGTAACCACAAACTGCTTTCATGTCTCTGAATAGTACCTAATAGCTACTCCAAGTAGCTTAGTTTCAGAAATGTCATTGCTCTCATCAATCAATAAGCTGTATTTACTTTTGCCAATATCAGCTGTCAAGTCTGTTGTGAAATATGGTGCAAGTACATTTGAAATAACTACTCTGCACTTAGTTCTCCTAAGCTTAAAGTTCTTGCAACCTTTGCTGTCACCAAAGTGTACCTTGCAGAGTTCACTTAAATGGTCAACAACGCGAAGCGAACAATGGCCAGCTATGAACAAAACCATGCATACTTCTGTTTTTTTGACACCATCTTTCAGTTTATCAAATGCAATAGTTGTTTGCCATTGTGTACTTAATGGTTATTCGGCTTTCTGATGTTTCGTTGTATTCTTGTGCCTCTCAATATCATTTAACCTGGCTGCAATTGAACATTTGCAATATTTGCAAAAACACTTAGTATTATCCCCTTCTACTTTTAACAAAAAATTTTTTAATCTTGTGTCACCGAGCCACTGTTCTCTGAAATGTTGACAATATTTCTTGCTCATGGTGAAACACAAATAAGCTTAAATGAAAGGATAATGTAGACACTACAAAATTATGAACTTGATTACAAGCTAATGTATTGACGTTTGGACTTGTATGCAAGATGGCGCACGCTTTCAGCTAAATCGTATTGAAGGGAGTTAAATTAGTTGAATATTGCACGGTAACGTACAAAGACTGTTTTACTCCATCGCTTCTGTTCAAATTCGGCTTTTTAGTTTTCCCAAAATGATTTTTAAAGTAATTTTTACCCACCCCAAAAAAGCACCAAAAAAATTTTGTGAAGCACCAAATTAGCACGGCCGCGCTAAAAGCAAAATTTTCGCACTAAATGACTTGAAAAAGCACTAAATTTGATGCGAAAAGCACTAAAATGGCAACACTGATCCTCACAAGCACAATTACATTGTGTTGTTTTCTCAAACTTGTGACCAGTGCATAGATTTAACTAAAATGTCTTTGGGTTTTCTTTGCCTAGACTGTGACTGTTCTGAATATATTTGCATGGCTGCATGCTTTTGTATCTCTTACCCTAACCCTAACCTTATCTGTTCAGTTTGGGAGACTGAGTGTGCAAGTAGCTATACTACTGATGTATTACGAAACTATGACACACACCAAACAATTAAAGCAAACCTTTTGAGAACATGAATCTTTCCTGTAGCAACAGACTGACTATCTCACAGTTAATAAAGAAGAAAGTCAAGACTTTTGAATGGTCAATATGAAAACTATCAATAAACTTTATAGTTCACCAGAAGTCCTCTAGGTTTCTATCAAAAGTCCTCTGGGTTGCCATCAAAATGTTACTGACATGATGTTGATGTTGGCCAAGTGTACTCTTGGTCCTGGAGAATGAGACAGTCCTTCTTTATGTAGCGGCAGCCATTGTGAATCAAGCAGTGTTCATGAACAATTTAAGAAAAGCTTAGAAGCAAGAGTTCCTGAAACGAATGTTGCGAATTCCTTGGACTGCCAGAGTAACTAACAACGATTGCCTGAAACAGGCTAGTTCATTGGCACCTCTCCATCTTGACAGGCGATAGTTTGGTACTTTGTGCTTCAAAAAGGCTTAATAACTACGACCCATGGCAGTGGCAAGTGTGGCTGATAAGGCCAATTTGTGCTGCAAATGTTTGTCCACAGTGGATGCATGTGAAAACATGGCCATTTCCACCATCATGCACCATCTTACGCCTCTCACGCTCTGTATGTGCTTTATCTGCAATCATTTTCTCTTTGTCTTTATTGCATTTCTGATAGTTGCCCTCCATGCAACACATTCAGCAGCGACTTGCTCCCAATGTGCATTATCAATGCCTGTATCAATCATGTCCCGCTTACACACATCTTTGTATTGTAGTATAGGCCGACCCGGAGATCTCCAACCCTTCTGTAATTCACCAAAAAAGATGTCCTTTGGTATTCTACCATCATCCATCCTCCTAACGTGTCCTATCCATCTAAGTCTATGAAGACTGAGCATGGAACACACCGTCACCCTACCTGGTCTTTCCAATACTTAAGTATTTGTGATTTTGTTTTGCCACTTTATACCAAGTATTCTTTGCAGACACAGCATATGAAAGCTGTTTAAATGTTTCTCATGGTGTGAGTAAGTTGTCCAAGTTTCACTGCCATAAAGAAGAGTATTAAGGACACATTGGAAGATGAGGACTTTTGTTTTGGCAGTAAGCTTCCTGTTCTCCCAGACTCTTTTTGCTAACATGTTCATTGTTGTTGTTGCCTTACCAATTCTGATGTTGATTTCCTGATCTAGGGATAATTTGCTATTTTACCTCCGATCCTAAATATGTAAAATGGTCTACTATCTCCAGTTCAGCGTCGTCAATAAAGATTGATGATACTCCATGTGCACCTTGTGACATAATTTGTCTTCTTTTTGTTAATTGTTAAACCAAATTCAGAACAAGCATTGGAGAATGCAGATTGTAAATGTAATTCTTCTTCAGAGTGGGTCGTAATTGCAGCATCATCAGCAAAATACAACTCTCTGATCAGTACCCTCCTAATTTTGGTCTTGGCCTTCAATCTCTGAGCATTGTAGAGGTCGTCATCTGAATGTGAGTGAATGTATATACCGGCATCCTGATCATAAAAGGCATATTTCAGTAGAAGTGAAAAGTATATTCCAAAAAGGGTGGGGGATAGTACACTACGCTCTTGATTTCAAACTTTTCTGATGTCGCACCATCAAACTTGATTATGCCCTTCATGCCTGTGTGGAACGATTCTACAATGGACATAAGAGTTAGTGAGCAGCCAATCTTCTTTAGTGCCTTGAACAGACCCTCATGACTCTCATCTCATCTCATCATGTTCCTCTTGTACCTTGCGGTGTCGAGGTGAAGTATAAACTTCGTGAGAGTGCCCGGTTATGGGCTTCGTATATCGACATTCCCATGGATTCTGTTATTCCCTCAGTCCAACGTTTACGTGGTCGGCCTCTTCCTCTGTTTCCATCTGGTCTGTACATCATTGCTTGTTGTGGCATGCTGTTGACTGGTAGCCTACTTGCATGGCCAAACCATTTGACTTGCTGCTTTCTAATAAAATCTAGAGCAGCTTTAACCCCTACTTTAGTCCTGATTTCTTCATTTCTGATCTTATCTCTTCTTGATACGTTGAGTATTCTTCTCAGAAACCTCATTTCTGTTGATGTGATTTTTCTTTTCTCTTTTTCTGTCATTGTCCAGGTTTGGCATTGGTAGCAGAGAGTTGGTAGGAAGATTGTGTTGTAAAGTGCTTTCTTAGTAGTTATTGATACATGTTTGTTCTTTAGTATTGGTGCCATTTGTCCAATGAGTTGATTTGCCTTATTGCACCTATTTTCGATCTCGTCTTCTGATCTGCCATTTGATGATATTATACTTGCTAGGTACTTGAAGCTCTTTACTTGTTTCAAGGGACTGACCAAATCAAATGCCTTTGTGAGGTCAATATAGGCAATAAACAGTGGTTGATTTTGATCCCGGCATTTTTCTTGCATTTATCACAATGAGAATATTATATCAATGGTAGACCGGTTCTGTCGAAAGCCACACTGTGATTTGGGGTAGACTTGATCTTCTAGGAATTGAAGTCTGTGCAGAACAATTCTGGCAAATACTTTTCCAACAATACACAGAAATGAGATACCCCTATAGTTGTTGCAGTCTCTCCGATCGCCCTTGTTCTTGTACAGTGTTATGATGCTTGAATCTTTGAAATCCAGTGGGACTTGTCCTTCTCACTAGCATAGCTCTATTAGCTGGTGGATCTGTAGAGTGAGTGTGTCTTGCCCACTCCTGATTACCTCTATTGAAATCCCATCCTTACCTGGAGCCTTGCCAGATGCAAGTTCATTTATATCTCACTTCTGTTATGGTAGGAAGTGTGTCCACGTGGTCAAGAGTTAGCAGAGCCTCTATGGCGTTGAGGGCATCATCCGCTAGTTTGGTCTCACTTGAGTAAAGCTCTAATTAGTGCTCTGCTCATCTATCCATCTGCTGTTTCTTATCAATGATGGTTTCTGCAGTCAAGGTTTTCAGTGGTGCACTTCTTTTGATCATTGGACCACAGGCTTTCTTTATTCCTTCATACATGCTTCTGATGTTTCCCTTATCACTTGCGATTTGAGTGGACTCACATAACTTGATCCAATAATCATCTGCACACTGCCTCGCAGCCTTTTGCACATCCTTCCTAGCTTGCTTCAGCTCACTGAGAGTGTTAAGCGTTGTTCTTTCCTTGTTTCTTAAGAGAGCTATCTTCTTTTTATCAATCAAGGGCTGCAGTGTCTGGCTATTTGCCGCAAACAAGTCCTGGCTCTTGTGATCCACAGTGCTGTAAACCCCTACATCAGTTTTATAAAGCGTTTCCTTAAGTTTACCCCACTTTTCACTTACTGTACAATTTCTGATGTATCAATGAATGCGTCTTCAAGTTGCTGTTGAAATTCAAAGCACTTGTTGCCTTTTTTCTGCCTGCCCTCTACCCTTCCAAAAAAGGGTGTATTTGTTTTCCCTGAGTGACCCTCCCTCAGTGAGGCGAGTCTCCTGCAGGCTAGCAATATCAATGTTAAGACAATTGAGTTCAGCATCAATCACAGCCAATTTTCTCACATCGTTAATATTCGTCAAGTCACTGGAAAATCCTGGACACATGGTTCTTAATGTTGCAAGCCGTAGCTTGAGGTTTCTGTTTTTCTTTTTGTTAGTGCCTGGTGCGTGGGTTTTACAGCCTGTGATTCACAGTTTGTCCTAGCCCCAAGCACCCATTGAAGCAGGCAGGTTGTGGCGGATCAGCACCCAACTGGCCGGGGGATGCCCAGCTTGAGGCAGGCGGTAGCTGAACACCTGTAGGTGTCTCCCACCGTCAGAGGCAATGGCATATAGTTTCCCTGGGGTGAAGGGAACAGGCTATCACATTTATTTATGAATATATATTCATACATATATCTCTAAATTTATGTATATATAAATATATGAACAAGACTTCCTTTTCCTGTACACACATATAGAACTTTCCAGAATCCATGGGCGTAATCCTCCACTCCCTTAAGGGTAAAGGATTACTGGGGTTATTCCCCTTTGCCTGTAAAAGTAGCTGGCAAATCCCACATCTCCTGGTCGCATCCTCCAGGAATTTTTTGTGTGACAGGCAACCCATGGCACCCTGTGTCTACGCCAGTTGACAAGGACTTATAACCCGTAATTGTTGCCTCTCGCTTTGATTCCGAGACCGGTTAAGACCAGGGATGGAGTTATTGCCTCTCCATAGCACAAAGCCTGGGCTAAAATATGCAGCATGATCCCTCTCTCAGCCTGCTTAGTGTACTCCAGAGGAAAGGTAACACCCCTACATCTGGAACAAGACAAGCTGCAGAAGCTGCCGGGTCAGCAAAGCAATGCTCTGCCTGCCTGTCAGAGCTTTGATCCTAGACCAGCTGCCAACAAAGGCTTAGGGCCTGTTCTGCCCTGCCATGACAGTTTGTCTTTAGATTGCATTTCCTTGCACCAGGATAAGGCTTGTACGCTCCCAATTGTGCTCTTCCCCCCAAAGCCATTGGCACAATGTGGGGTGTCGGGTTTGGTAAGCGCCGCCCAACATTCGGCGCTAACAGAAAGCAGGTAGTACCATGAAAGAGGCTAATAAAGCTAGAAAATTATATACAACAATAAGAAAGAGACAAACAGCTTTCGTTGTTCATGTGATGAGAAGAGAGACATTAGAGAACATGCTGATGACTGGAAAGATCATGAGGCAGAGAGATGCTGGATAGACTGAGAGGGTGGCAAGGAGGAATATCATCAGCAGAATTGATACAGAACACCAAAGTCTGAGATCTGTGGAGAGAGACAAATATCATTGCCAGCTGCCAAGGCATATGTTGATGATGGCATGGATATTGATCCGTGGTGCCAATGTTGTAACACATTGAAGAAGACTGAAGATTACTGCTTGTTCTTTTACTGTGAAGGTTAAGGTAGGGGTCAGTGTTGTGGGGTCAAGGATTTGTGTTATTCCATCTTTTATGGTAGGTGTGTTGTAGTGTCAAGGATTTGTGTTATTCCATCTTTTATGGTAGATGTGTTGAAGTGTTGTTTTAGCCTCATTGTATAACATTGGCATGTTATTCTGGGGTAGATTTTGTCCAGTATTTGCTAGTTTATCTGCCTCTTCATTCCTCAGATTAAGAAATATGTTTACACTTGTTGTATCTTCTTTTTCTTTAACATTTATTCGCTTGAAATTGATTGCCCATGTCTGTAATGTTATCTGTCTTTTGCTTGTTACAGCTTGTGATTTGTACATTTCAGAATTACATTCAAGTATTCAGGGATGGAGTCACACAGACAAACATGAACATAAAGACATAGAAACTGAAGCTGTTTCTACTAGGAGATGCTCATGTCAAGTTTCAGGACAAACCTGGAATACTTAATAACCTGGACATTGTTTGTAACAGAGATCAGTCTAAGCTTGAGGTTGATCATGTTGTGGTTGAACCAAACAATGGTAGTGATGTCACTTCCTGTGATGTAGATGATGATAAAAACATCCGTGAAAAATTACATGTTACTGTGACTAGCATGACCCTGGAGGATGGTGATGGGACCCATCCAATGGTACATTGCCAGAATTTGCAAGGGATGATGGGATGCTGATTTTATTTTGATTTGGGGGGGGGGGGGGGGGGGCTATAAGTAGCAAAGTGCACGAAAATATCTTTCTCTCTGATTGAAGACGCCGCAGTTGTGTATATGCCTATAATTGACAGAGAGAGAGAGCTAGAACCAGCCTTTTTCACCAGGCCCATCGGAAGGAGAAAACAAGTGCCCCATCGATCGAATCAGGACGGCAAACAACCCCCCCCCCCCCCCCCTGAAGGATCAAGAAGATCCAAGGTAATACTGATTGGCAACCATGGATGCCTGCAGTGTTGAGTGTAGTTAGGTAGTGTAGATAAATATGAGGTGGCTGGAGCTGAGGCCAATAAACCAGTGGACTGTTTAATAGTGGTCAAAAACTAGAGAGTACTATTCTGACAAATGAATAGAATAGGAGCTCTTCAGCTTGAGTGTGTAGTTATCCCAGTGCCAAGATGGAGGGGGCCGGCAGAGAAAGCGGCGAGTGTGATTAGGGCATTGCTTGAAAGTGAAATATAAGGCTACTCGAACCAATAAATGTGTAAATAGCATTAGAGCAGTGGTTCTCAACCTTTTTTGGCCCATGTCCCCCTTTACCATATGTTCAGAACATCATTCCCCCTCCCCCCTTTCAAATTTTCTCCCTATAACCCCCCCCCCCCCCCCACACACACACACACACACCCTTACACGGTATACATAAAAATGGAAGCTAAATTTAGAAACACATACTAGAACAAGTCTAGACTACATAAAACGTGATTTGAATTCCCCACCGGTTGAGAACCACTGTGCTAGCGTATTTTGTGAATAGTAGGGAAGATGGTTGTCATCGTCTTGCTCATGTCTAGGTATCTGAGCTCGGGTTCACACAGGCAACAATAACTCCGTTCAATATAATATCGAACATTTATTGTATTTCAATATACAGTGCGTTGGCGCAGTGGGTTAACAATCCCGCGCTGTGTTACATATCACAGATAGTTAACATCGTCACACATAGTTATCATAAACATTCTAGCAAACTATCTAGCCTATGTCTATATATCTATTGATATCTATTGAGTCCCTCTAAGGCAGGCCCTGTTGTCTCTCTGAAGTCCGTCTGTCCTCTGCCGGTCCACACGTGTCCCAATCCGACACGGGTGGTAACTCTGTCCGAGTTCCTCGTGGACCCCGCAATAGGCGGGCCACATCAGTGTCCACTGGACCATGGACTCAATGACCAGTCCTTCGAGAAGGCTCTAGATTACTCTGGCCTTCGAGTGACTCACTTCTATCCCTTGGGCGGGAGTTGCAGCCCTTTAATTAATATCTATAAATGTGAGGCGGTGACAGGATTCCCCCCTCTCCCCTGATATGATGGTTTGTTATAGGGTAATTAGATCCGCTCTAATTCTGTCACCAAATCACATAAAGTCGGTGTTTGTAGTTTGGTGGACAGTAACCTGGTAACCTACGTACTGGCATCAAAACTCATGTATTCTCCCATACACCACTTCTCTGATTTGGTGAAGAGATCACTCTCTCTCCTGTGTCCTTAAAAATGCTTATCTGACCGAAGTTACGTGACGTTTAATAGTTGTGTTTACAACCCGTCCTTCTCATAGTACCCCACTGATACCAAGACAATTAACCTCTGTATTAAAGAGGATTAACAAGACCGAAGTCCTGGCTAATTAAGTACACCTTCAAATCTTGATCTGTGTGTGCATTTCAATACACTTTTACTCTCGTATGTTGTATAATGCTAAATATGTAGTTACGTTGTTATTTTATCCCCTCAGACTACATGTGTCCCTGTTGGCTTGTTAGTGTGGTGACTAATAAGTTGCTGCTTCTAATAAAGTGATTGCATTTTAAATTGATAGTGTTCAGTTTTAAGTTTTGTGTAAAGTGTATGCTGAATGTGTGCCTTATTTCCAAGCGTCACGAGTTGGGATAACCTCAATCATGAATTACTCCAATGTGTGCAATACATGATCAGGCATTCCAAGTAGTGGTGCTTAGATGTATCCTAACTACTAAACTAAGTATATTAAACTAACTACTAAACATGTATCAACAATTTAGACAAGTCATGCAATTTTACATGAAAGACGCAGACAAATTAAAATAAATACGTTTTGCGTACAATTTGTCCGCTCAGTATATCGTTCTCTCATTTAATTCATTCACGCTGTCATTCACTCACCTTTCATTCAAAATAGTATTTGGTTAAAATATATAATTAAAGTTGAGGTAAGTGTTATTGCCCTTAGAACAAATGGAATAGGCGATATTTGCCCTTTAAGAAAATATGTACTTTTTGTACGATGACTCAAAAATGGGTTATAATTTACACAGAGACAATTTGTATAGGACGGTCCTTTAGCCTATGAATGGAACCGCCTGTAATATTATAGTAGAATATGTACAAATTACAGGTTAACACATTTTATATACATAATTAATGCAAATATAATACATATTTAGTACTAAAGTAATTAATTAAGTAACTAAATCCAACGATGATGTGCGCGTTGTCCTCCTGTTGTTAGCGTGTAGTGCCATGAATGTTAAAGTTAGTATGGCTGTCTCTTGAGTGTTGTAGTCGAAGTAGTTCTGTTTCGGCTGTTTGCAAAGTCTCGTAGCAACAGCAAGTATGGATTGTTCTCAATGTCCCGTATAAAGTGTTCTTACAGTATTCAGAGTCAGTTCACTGGTTGATATCATTGGTTGAAACACAGTTAACGTTTCTTGCTCGGATCGTTCTAGAGCTTGGGCACTTGATAGTATAGCTCTTAAAGTATAGCTCTTAAAGTGTCATGTTCGTGGGTGTCGTAAGTAACCTATTCACTGAGGTGTTATTACTTCTAAATGAAAGTACTCTAGCAGGTGTAGAGTTACACTGTTATATGAAACAGACTAAAATATCACAGTTTCTAGTATGGCGAATGGTTGATGTGCCAAATGTTATTCTACTGGCGCATTCGTTTGCCGTGATAAAAGGTCAGCAATAATGTTGTCTGTGCCTCTGATATGGCGGATTTCGAAGTCGAAATCTTGAAGAAGAAGGCACCATCTTTTTAAACGATGGTTTTTCGGTGACCCTTGCTTAAGGACCAACAATGGCGAATTGTCAGTGAGTACAACAAAGTGACTACCTAAGAGGAACTTAGATAATCTCAATACACAAAATAGTAGACTTAAAGCCTCCAATTCCACTGTAGCATACCGGATCTCTGCCTTCTTTAGTTTACGGCTTACGTAGAGAATCGGGTGTCTCACTCCATCCACTTCTTGCATTAAACATCCTCCTATTGCGATAGCACTCGCATCTGTGGTCAAAATAAAGGGTAAATTTATGTTGGGTAATCGTAAGACTGGTGGATTAGAAAAAATACGTTTCAATCTACACATTGCATCGTCTAAGCTGGTACTTTTACAAATTTTTGATGGATGATCTTTAGTTAACATATCAGAAAAGACTGAGGTAAGTTCTGCCCAATTTGGGATAAATTTAGAATAATAGTTTATAAGACCTAGTAAACTTCTAATTTGTTTCTTTGTGGTAGGAACTTCTAGATTAAGAATCTTGGAAACAATTTATCATCTGTCAACAATTTGCCTTCAGAAATTCTATGACCAAGGAAGTCTATTTGTTTATAGCCTAATTCAACCTTGGAAGGTTTGATAGTAAGTCCAAAAAGAGAGATTTGGTTGAAGACTTGTTTGAGTGTAAGTAAGTGAGAAGTCATATTAGAAGAATGGATGCATATATCATCAATATAAGCTTGAACATCTTTAATTCCGTGTAATAACAATCTAGTTAATCTAACAAATGTGGCTGGCGCGTTCTTGAGACCAAATGGAAGATATAGCCATTTGTACCAACCGAGGGGTGTTGCGAATGCTGTTATATGTCTAGAAGCAGGGTGTAGTGGCACTTGCCAATATCCTTTTGCTAAATCAGTCTTAGAAAATAAGGATGATTGAGACATATTTAAGATGAGATCTTCACAACTGTTCATTGGCTCTGCATCCGTTGTGGTTCTTGTATTTAATACTCTATAGTCGATGCACAAACGGATTGTCTGGTCCTTCTTTTTCACCAGGACAATCGGTGAAGAATATTGAGACATCGATTTTTGAATTATACCATTTTTCTCTAAATCTAAAATTTCTTTGTCTAAATTTGCTCTGTAATGGAGAGGAATAGAATATGGTCTACATTTGACCGGTGTCAGATCTGTCAGCACAATTGAATGTGTTATTTTGTCAGTGCGTCCAGGTTTGTTAGAAAAGATAGATTTATACTCGTCCAGGAGAGTCAAAATGTCTTGTCGCTGTTGTTGTGTCAAAGTGTCAGAGATTTGTATGTCATTTATACTCCCATCGTCAGTCATAATAGGTACTGGGATTTCAGTATTGTCTACGTCTGTCTGATTTATCACAGATGCTACTGTTTGTAAATTGTCCTCAATGTCATTGTCGTCGTCGTCGAGATCAATCGTTGTCAATATGTCGTTGACTTGGTCGTCGTTGTCGTTATCACATATTGTCGGTAAAGTCCATATGTCTTCGTCGTCTTTGTCGTCATAAGAATGCGTCGTTAATGATGCTTCGTTTGTCAAGGTGTCATTCAGTTGGGAAATTGTCGTTTCGTTTCTGTCACCAGTTAGCTGCGTCTGCTCACTTGTCTCAATGTCCTGTCTAGCATAGTATGGTTTCAACATATTTACATGGAATATTTTCAACTTTCCATTTAAAGAGATTTCGTAATCAACTTCCGAAATTCTTCTAATAATCTTAAAAGGTCCCTGCCAAGAGGTTGATAGTAAATCTCTTTTGTCAGGTAGCAGTAGTAAAATATCCTGACCTGGATTTAGTACAATTGTTTTTGCACCTCTGTTGGCGTACTGCCTGTACCTAAAACCTTTCTCCTGTAGTGATGTTCTGGCCAGTATACAGGAACGTATGATTTTGTCTCTGGTGTCAGTGACTAAATCATAGGTAGAAATGGGTAGTTGGATATTTACAGGTCGTGATATGATATCTTTGTAAATAGTGAGAGGTCCTCTTGGGTTCGCTCCATACATCAATTCGAAGGGAGAGAACCCTGTACTTGATTGCGGGACTTCTCTATATGCGAACAGCACCGTTGGGAGGAGTATGTCCCAATCGGCTGGATTTTCAGCTGTCACTTTAGATAGCATATGTTTCAGGTCCCCATTTAGTTTCTCGCAGATACCATTTGCGGCCGGTCGACAGGGACTGGTGAAACATTGCTTGATGCCTAGTAACTTAGTTACCGATTGAGTGGCATTCGATATGAACTGGGTTCCTCTATCAGAAATTATTTTCTCCGGGAAGCCAAAACGGGAGAAAATATTTAATAATATGTCCGTCACATCCTTAGAGGAGATAGATCTTAATGGAAGCATTTCTGGCCATCTCGTACATACATCAATAAGAGTGAAAATATATCTATTTCCTTTACTTGAAATGTGATTCAACGGACCTACTAGGTCAACTGCCACGATTTGGAAAGGCCTCGAGGCAGTTGTCGTTGATTGGACTTCTGCCGTAGGGTTTTTCCCCTTTTTCACCAGTTTCTGACATATATCACAAGATCTACAAAAGGTTTTTATATCTTGGCAAAATTTTGGCCAATAAAACTGGGTCAGGACCCTAGCCCTGGTCTTTTCGTACCCCATATGACCTCCAAAAGGTGAGTCATGGGCTGTCTTTAGAACTTTGTCTCGATGTGCTTGTGGTAACACTACTTGCTGTATCGTGGTCTGCTTTGTTGTGTATAATCTAGTTAAGATATTGTTCTGTAGCCTAAATGTCCACGATGCGTTCTTAGTTAATTTTGGTTTAAGTCCTACTAACTTAAAATATGGTGAAAGTGTAGGATCTGCTTTCTGTTCATTTCCAAAATTAGTGTTGGTAGAGTTTGGTGCTATAATTTCTAGTGATTCCTGCAGTTGGTCGGTGTTGGTTTTATGGGTTGTCTGTCGTGTTATTGCATTTGTGTGTTGTGTGTGTTGTTGCACATCTACAGGCTTGGTACTTGGTAGATCGGTAGCATCCTCAATTCGAGGTTTTAATTTGGTCGTATCATTGACAGATTCGACCGCCCCTGCATTGTACACCTCGGTGAATTCTTTCTGAATCACTTCAGTGGTTGTCTCCCTTGGTCTTTTGGCAGATTGAGACAAGCATGAATGGTGTTTCTCTTTAGAATCGCTGTTTGGGTGGTGGATATCGTTTCTATGTTCCCAATCTCTGATTTCCTTTTCAGAGCACGGTTGTATGTTGGGCAGGTTCCCAAGTATAATATCAGCGACTGGATTTTCAAGGACAGCGCACAATACTCGTCCTGATATGAACGGGGTTCGAATTTCGACAAGAGCAAGGGGGTATTTCTCTATAGTGCCTGAGAATGTGCGACAAGTCACATGTTTGTCTGTATAGTCTTTCCTGTCTATTAATGTTTTCTTAATCCCACAGAGCGTTGCGCCGGAATCCCGAATTAATGTGCACTTTTGTTATTTACAAACCCTGTTGAAAAAACTAGCTTGCCTGTAGATGACAAGGCAGCGTTGGCTGTTTCATTTGAAATAGGGATAGTGTGGCCACATAGTAATGTTGTGTCAAGTTGGAACTTCGTACAGGTGTTACACTTACTGTCTGTAATGGTGTCAATAATTTGTACAGCATTTCCAAGCTCACTTACATTTTCGTTTTGATTGTCACAATCATTCAGTGATTCAATCTCTTCATCTGATGACGTTTCCACTAATGCAGCATTGGCCTGTTTTAATATCTTTCGGCCTTCACAAAAGCGACTATAGTGCCCAAAGCTACTGCAAAAAAAAACATTTGACCGCTCTCTGGTAAGCCTTGCGCTTATTCTTCTGCTTCTCCACCATCATTTTGAGGTGGTGAGGATAGTTCGGCGATTTATCGCACATCGCGTATTGGTCATGGTTCAAACTACAATATTGGCATTTTACTGGTTTACTGCCATTTGAGCGCTGTTTAAATTTACTTTCTGTTGGTTTCGAATATCTAGTATTTACTACTGCTGCTGCTGTATCGTTTTGACTTGAGTTTAAATGAAAAATGTCTCTGTTTGCTGTGAAAAATGCATTCCCCTTGGACTCGATTTCCTGAATACTTTTACGGTCCATTTGTTTCAAGAACTTAGCAAAAGGTGTAGGGATTGTACTCACTATCTTGTCAATAATAATAAGTTCTTTAAGTTTGTCATGGCTGTTGTTAGTTTTAGCCGAGTTAATCCACTTTGTACACACATCTTGTACTGTACTGACATAATCTATAAAGGTTTGATTTGGTTGTGGGGATAGTTTGGCAAACTGTTGTTGGTACCCTGCAGTATCTAATGAGAAATGTTGGAGAATGCGCTGCTTTAAATAGTCATAATCTTTTCGCATTTCCTGTGGCACTGTCTCTATTACTTTTAAAGGTTCCAGAGCTAAGTTTCTCATTAAAATAAATGCCCAATCTGATTTTATGATCTTATGGTAGGACATTAGACACTCAAAATTTTTCAAGTATGCACTGATGGAATCTCCTGAGCAGAATGCCTTCACGAGGCCTTTATACTTGTTATATTTTTGTTCCTCCTCTTTGCTTCTTAGTTTATTCACAGATATTTCTACAGTGGACTCAATCTCCATCTGCTTTAGTTTTATTTGTGTATCGGCATTCAATTTGGCTAATTTGGCCGCCGCCTCAAGCTCCATCTGTTTTTCTTGAGCCTGCAATTGCATTTTCTTTTCTTCTGCCTCAATCTGCATCTTTTTTTCTTCTGCCTCCATCTGCATCTTCTTTTATTCTGCCTTAATTTGCATTTTCTTTTCTTCTGCCTCCATTTGCAATTTCTTTTCTTCTGCCTGCATTTGCATTTTCTTTTCCTCTGCCTGCATTTGCCTTTGTTTTTCTTCTCGTTCTATCGCTCTTTCTTCACGGGCAATGTTTTCTGCGTGCGTTTTCTGTGCCCATTCTGACAGTTTCTCTTCTTTATAACCTAATTTGATACCTTGCTCAATGCATTTATCTAAGCTAGACATCTTGTCTTTTACTTGTTGGTACTGTTTATGAAGTTAAATCCCTTAGAAAAATGTTGGGGAGTAGAAAATTTAGTTATCTCCCTTACTTATTATATGTGCAAATCCAAATGCAAGGTTATGTTGGTTACAAGGTTATGAATATACAAACAAATCAATGCAAAGCAAAATGATACATTGATGGATGGTGAGAAGTACCGCTTAGATTTGCAATGGGTATGATATGAAACTTAGCTTTTAATCCCAGAACTTGCGGATGTTGTCTTGTACTCTCGCCACTGTTGGATAGGTTACACACCACACAACTCGCGGAACAATCTGCTCGTAGAATGAGAAAACATTAGTAACAGTCAAAAAATGTCACAGTCATGTCAAAAATAGTTTATAGTAATCACAATAATGAGAGACTCACTGCTGAGGGACTCAGATTAATACTACTTTATCGCTAGATAGCTGCCAATATTTTAAACTTGTAAAGTTATCAATTTGTTGTACAAAAATCAATTTGATATACAGAAATCAATTTGATATAATTAATTTATTGTTTTTACTTGGCAATAAATAGCTGTGTAACATTAGATCTTATGCCAAAACCGGAGAATGAGCCCCCAAAAAGCCTGTCATCGTCTTGCTCATGTCTAGGTATCTGAGCTCGGGTTCACACAGGCAACAATAACTCTGTTCAATATAATATCGAACATTTATGTCCTCTGCCGGTCCACACGTGTCCCAATCCGACACGGGTGGTAACTCTGTCCGAGTTCCTCGTGGACCCCGCAATAGGCGGGCCACATCAGTGTCCACGGGACCATGGACTCAATGACCAGTCCTTCGAGAAGGCTCTAGATTACTCTGGCCTTCGAGTGACTCACTTCTATCCCTTGGGCGGGAGTTGCAGCCCTTTAATTAATATCTATAAATGTGAGGCGGTGACAATGGTATTCCCAGGGGTTGCAGGTAATTGATGTACACGTGAGTGCTGGGAGCTGTGATGATGATGCACAGTTGGTAGTGTTTGCTCACAGAGGTGCAAGTTGTGTGTGGATACTTGGAAAAGATATTTTGTGTAATTCTGAAGACAATATTATGGTCACAGGCTAATATCATGAGTAATGTGGGCTGCTGTACTATATTGAGGATGGTAATAATGTGTATTGTGCTATGTAGGCTACATTATTGTTGTGAACACTGAGATGATGATAATGGTTCTGATTGATTATCAAGTGTGAACACTGAGATGATGATAATGGTTCTGATTGATTATCAAGTGTGAACACTGAGATGATGATAATGGTTCTGATTGATTATGAAGTGTGAACACTGAGATGATGATAATGGTTCTGATTGATTATCAAGTGTGAACACTGAGATGATGATAATTGTTCTGATTGATTATCAAGTGTGAACACTGAGATGATGATAATGGTTCTGATTGATTATCAAGTGTGAAAACTCCTAGGTTGCAGTGGGAGATGACAGTCAAGATCCTGCATGTACTGTCTACAGTATATGCAGTCGACAAATATTCTACTTGATAATCCTGGGACAGTAGTGCAGTAGTGTTTATGTCAGAAGGGGCAGCGGATTGTTGGTGGAATTACAAGGAGCTTCTCATAAGTCTTTAGCCTGACCATGAAGGAGTAGGCGGAGAAAATTGAAATTTGGCACATATATAGCTCATTCAATTTTTAATGGACATGTAAACTATGAATTTGCCACCTCAACTGGTTTTCCAGATATAATGCATGTCACAACACACCCTATTAACAAGATCTGCACATTCAACGGTTTGTCAGAACAATGGAGAAATCAGATGCCAGGACTGTGATAAAATTCTTGATGTTACAGGGTAAAACACCTACAGAAATGCACAGGGAGATAGGGCCAGAGTTAGAGGAAGTCTGTCCTTCGTATGCTTCTGTAAAAAATTGCTGTTTGCAGTTTAAGTGTGGCCGTTCCCAAGTTGCAGATCTGCCAAGGCCAGGACGACCGTCCTCAGAGTGCAATGATGCAAATGCTGCAAAAGTGATGAAAATCATAGGCCAGGATAGGAAAATGACAATTGCAGAGATATCGGGTTCAGCAAAACTGAGTAAGAGTAGTTTTTAGAATTTTACACAACAGACTGAACATGAGAAAAGTGTGTGCCCCGCACCTGCTGACATGTGAACAGAAATAAACACAGGTTGATTGCTGTGGCCAGTTGCTCAACATGTGGCGGTCGAAAAACATGTAAAAGACCATGGAGACGGTAGATGAGACTTGGATTCACCAAATCGTAAAAAACAGCTGAAAGGAAATCGTCTTGACAGTGACGAAGATGTCATACTGGCTTGTGATAACTGGTTGAGTTTGAAAAATGGGTTATTTTATTCTGAAGGTCTTTTAAAGGTCATGCAGAGATGGCAGAAATGCATAAATTCAGGTGGTGGCTACATTGAGAAGGAATAAGCACTGTACCAAATTTCAATTTTCTCTGCCTACTCCTTCATGGTCAAGCTAAAGACTTATGAGAAGCCCCTTGTATATGACTGAGGCCTTGCCTGCAGTAAAACACAATGCCTATCATACCATGGAAGGTGTGTGATGCAGTGCTACGCTCCACCCATCATGAAGATTTGTATGTGAACTGTGCAGTTAGGGACAGGTCAAATATACCATTATGTGATTGCATAATCCACAATTATAGCCTAGTGGTAAATACAAGGCATGTTACAAATGTATTTGAGACACTGTGTATGACTGATGTGGGGAAACCCAATCAATGTCTTATGTTGCATCTTGTAGTCCAATTGTGACCAGTATATCGATATGTCTGGTGGGGACAATCCAGTCAACATCACAATGTTGTCTCCTGTATCAGGGTGGTGTTTATGTCTTGTATGGACAGATTCAAGTGTTGTTGATGATGTTCTGTTCAGACATGTTGAGTGTTGACTGGATGACCAGCAAAGAATTATAAGTACTGGTGTATGTAGCAGTGGATGGAAGAATTGTAGGATATTTCACTGTAGAATGGCAAGTTGTACAGCAGTGGATGGAAGAATTGGTGGATATTTCACTGTAGAATGGTAAGTTGTACAGCAGTGGATGGAAGAATTGGTGGATATTTCACTGTAGAATGGTAAGTTGTACAGCAGTGGATGGAAGAATTGGTGGATATTTCACTGTAGAATGGTAAGTTGTACAGCAGTGTCTGGAAGAATTGGTGGATATTTCACTGTAGAATGGTAAGTTGTACAGCAGTGGATGGAAGAATTGGTGGATATTTCACTGTAGAATGGTAAGTTGTACAGCAGTGGATGGAAGAATTGGTGGATATTTCACTGTAGAATGGTAAGTTGTACAGCAGTGTCTGGAAGAATTGTAGGATATTTCACTGTAGAATGGTAAGTTGTACAGCAGTGGATGGAAGAATTGGTGGATATTTCACTGTAGAATGGTAAGTTGTACAGCAGTGTCTGGAAGAATTGGTGGATATTTCACTGTAGAATGGCAAGTTGTACAGCAGTGGATGGAAGAATTGGTGGATATTTCACTGTAGAATGGTAAGTTGTACAGCAGTGTCTGGAAGAATTGTAGGATATTTCACTGTAGAATGGCAAGTTGTACAGCAGTGGATGGAAGAATTATAGGATGTTTCACTGTAGAATGGCAAGTTTTCAGCAGTAGTTGTTTTGGATGGAAGAATTGGTGGATATTTCACTGTAGAATGGCAAGTTGTACAGCAGTGTCTGGAAGAATTGTAGATATTTCGAACGTGTAGAAGGTAATTGTACAGCAGTAGTTGTTTTGGATGGAAAAATGGTGGGAAAAATTTGTAGGTTTTCACGTGTAAAAATTTTAAAGAAGGGAAAAATTTGTAAATTTTCACGTAAAATGGAATTGTAAATTCTGGAAGAATTGTAGGTTTTTTATGAAGGGTGAAACCATTTTGGAAAAAATTTGGGGATATTTTTAAAATGGAAGTTGTAATTGGGGGAAAATTTGAGGTTTTCACGTGGGGAAAATTGAAAGATTCGGGAAGAATTGGGAAATTTTCACTGTGAAGGAATTGTAAATTCGGGAAAAATTTGAGGTTTTCACTGTAAGGAATTGTAAATTCGGGAAAGAATTGTAGGTTTTTTCCCGAGAATGGAAATTTTCACGTGTTGGAAGTTGTAGGTTTTTTCCCTGAAATGGAAAGTTTCACGGGGATGGAAGTTGGGTTTTTTTTCCCGAGAATGGAAGTTTACGGAGGGAGGGAAGTTAAAATTTTTCCTGAGAATGGAAGTTTACGGGGGATGGAAGTTAAAGGGATTTTTCCCGAGAATGGAAGTTTTCAGGGGGTTTTTTTGGAGGGGAAAAAAATTGGTGGATTTTTTCACTGTAGAATGGATTTGTACAGCAGTGTTGGAAGAATTGTGGATTTTTTCACTGTAGAATGGAAGTTGTACAGCTTTTTTTGGGGAGGGAAGAATTTGGATTTTCACTGTAGAATGGAAGTTGTACACAGTGGGGAAAAATTTAGATTTTTACTGTAGAATGGAAGTTTTTACAAGTGGATGGAAGAATTGGTGGATATTTCACTGTAGAATGGTAAGTTGTAACAGCAGTGGCTGAAGAATTGTAGGATATTTCACTGTAGAATGGTAAGTTGTACAGCAGTGTATGGAAGAATTGGTGGATATTTCACTGTAGATGGCAAGTGTACAGCAGTGGATGGAAGAATTGTGGATTTTCACTGTAGAATGGCAAGTTGTACAGCAGTAGTTGTTTTGATGGAAGAATTGGTGGATATTTCACTGTAGAATGGCAGTTGTACAGCAGTGTCTGGAAGAATTGTAGGATATTTCACTGTAGAATGGTAAGTTGTACAGCAGTGGAATGGAAGAATTGTGGATATTTCACTGTAAGAATGGCAAGTTGTACGCAGTGTCTGGAAGAATTGTAGGATATTTCACTGTAGAATGGCAGAGTTGTACAGCAGTGTCTGGAAAATTATAGGATGTTTCACTGTAGAATGGCAAGTTTTCAGCAGTAGTTTTTTGGTGGAAGAATTGGTGGATATTTCACTGTAGAATGGCAAGTTGTACAGCAGTGTCTGGAAGAATTGTAGGATATTTCACTGTAGAATGGTAAGTTGTACAGCAGTAGTTGTTTTGGATGGAAGAATTGGTGGATATTTCACTGTAGAATGGCAAGTTGTACAGCAGTGTCTGGAAGAATTGTAGGATTTTTACTGTAAAATGGTAATTGTACAGCAGTGGATGGAAAAATTGGGTGGATTTTTCACTGTAGAATGGCAAGTTGTACAGCAGTGGATGGAAAAATTTGGGTGGATATTTCACTGTAGAATGGTAAGTTGTACAGCAGTGTTGGAAGAATGTAGGATTTTTCCTGTAGAATGGTAATTTGTACAGCAGTGACGGGAAAGAATTGTGGGAAATTTTCACTGTAGAATGGTAACTTGTACAGCAGTGGAGGGAAAAATTTGGGTGGATATTTCACTGTAGAATGGCAAGTGTACAGCAGTGGATGGAAGAATTGGTGGATATTTCACTGTAGAATGGCAAGTTGTCAGCAGTAGTTGTTTTGGATGGAAAAATTTGGTGGATATTTCACTGTGAATGGCAAGTTGTAAGCAGTGTCTGGAAAATTTGTAGGATATTTCACTGTAGAATGGTAAGTTGTACAGCGTGGATGGAAAAATTGTAGGATATTTCACTGTAGAAGGGGTAAGTTTACAGCAGTGTCTGGAAGAATTGGTGGATATTTCACTGTAGAATGGTAATTTTGTACAGCAGTGTCTAGAATTGTAGGATATTTCACTGTAGAATGGTAAGTTGTACAGCAGTGGATGGAAGAATTGGTGGATATTTCACTGTAGAATGGCAAGTTTACAGCAGTGGATGGAAGAATTGGTGGATATTTCACTGTAGAATGGCAAGTTGTACAGCAGTAGTTGTTTTGGATGGAAGAATTGGTGGATATTTCACTGTAGAATGGCAAGTTGTACAGCAGTGTCTGGAAGAATTGTAGGATATTTCACTGTAGAATGGTAAGTTGTACAGCAGTGGATGGAAGAATTGTAGGATATTTCACTGTAGAATGGCAAGTTGTACAGCAGTGTCTGGAAGAATTGTAGGATATTTCACTGTAGAATGGCAAGTTGTACAGCAGTGTCTGGAAGAATTGTAGGATATTTCACTGTAGAATGGCAAGTTGTACAGCAGTGTCTGGAAGAATTGTAGGATATTTCACTGTAGAATGGTAAGTTGTACAGCAGTGTCTGGAAGAATTGTAGGATATTTCACTGTAGAATGGCAAGTTGTACAGCAGTGTCTGGAAGAATTGTAGGATATTTCACTGTAGAATGGTAAGTTGTACAGCAGTGGATGGAAGAATTGTGGATATTTCACTGTAGAATGGCAAGTTGTACAGCAGTAGTTGTTTTGGATGGAAGAATTGTAGGATATTTCACTGTAGAATGGCAAGTGTACAGCAGTGTCTGGAAGAATTGTAGGATATTTCACTGTAGAATGGTAAGTTGTACAGCAGTGGATGGAAGAATTGGTGGATATTTCACTGTAGATGGCAAGTTGTACAGCAGTGGATGGAAGAATTGTATCACATATGTCAGAATGTATGTCAAAGTATGAAATATCCTACAATTATAGTTATACACATTTTTATTATATTATTATATTATTATTATTATTATTATTATTATTATTATTATTATTATAGTTAACACAGAGGTTTACATCACAATGATGAATATTATAATCACATTTACATACCTGTTTTGGTTGTCTTGACACACTCTCACAAACACATGAAACCAGCATTCACACATCGACATGTAACAGTTACACAGCAAAAACAGCAGAAGGTCTATATTATGGACAATTGTCAAATGGAACTGGCAATAACTACCATGTTCTTCTGCTTGTAATCCACTATTCAAAGCATGGACCCTCACCCAAGACTTGCCAAACCGTCCTATTTTATGTTTCCTTCCTTTTATTGTGTCCGCTCGCTTTAAACTCGGGCGTAGGCAATACACTACCATCAGAGGCTTCTTCTGCTGGGTATTGCACTGGACTGATCTTTGCGCATGTATTACCTTTCCTATTGCCCGTTTTTCTCCACATTAGGCCAACCCACTCCGACTTGAAATGTATGTCCCCAAGTCAAGGACAAGAAGTCAACATTTTAATCAGACCGACTGGTGTGGGGTTTGATACCCGCCCTTAACTCATCGGAAGTTTAAGAGCAAGCGCTCTTATCCTTTCAACTCTCTCCATAGCTTCCTATATTATTCGACAGTCAGACCGTCTTACTAAGATGGTAATCCAGGCTTCTTGGGCTGTCTCCATATCTTCCTCATTAGAAAGTAAGGCTGTCTTACTAAGATGCTAATTATGCTCCTTGTGCTTTCTCTTATCACTGTGTACTTCTCGGAGTAGAAGAGCCTTATTTCTTCTTGGGATGTTCTTCACCTCCTGATCTTTAGACTTTTTCATGTTTCCATTGAGCTTTGCAGGTGAAGTTTTCTACAGGTTTGCATATCTAGCCACAAGAAAAGCCCATTCTTAGTCGCCTCTTACGGACATGTACAGTGTTTATTATTCTTTGCTTTCTCTAATGATTACCATCTTATTTTTTTACAGTCCATACCATATAGCGTTGGTTATCGTTTTTGTTCACAGCCTTCTGAGTCATACCCTGCTTTTCATTTCTGGAACTAATGTTCATCCATGCCAGTATGTCAGATGTCCAGCATCTTCTCCCTTGGTTCTTCCTCCCTCCACTTCTCCAATCCATCTTTATCATTGTACGGACATACTCCAGCTTTACCCTTCTCCTATGACAAGCTCAAAGATTATGGACTGTCTTCTTGATGCAAGAAACGAGTTCTCTTTGTGAGTTAACTTCTTTCATTATTCTCATAATTTGTCTGTACAGTCCATCTCCGAAGCTTCCACATAATTCCTCTCTTGTCTGCTGATTGTGCATGATTCGCTTCCGTACATCAGGATTGGGTAAATACCATGATCTAGTTTATAGAAAACAGATCAAGGCATGGTTTGAAAAAAAAAATGCGGTCTGTACGAGGAGACCGTGCAAAGTGACCCGCCACGAGCGAGGCCACAAGAGCATGAATAGCGTTTTGGGACGTTTTGTAGAAAGGACAAAGCGTCACCTTCAATCAACTGGACTTAGTCACGGTCGAGTGCTGGCCTGGTTCCTGGTTCAAGTAGAATGGCCAAAAACTGCGCCGCTACTAGAGTGCTTCGTATTGTAGTCTCTAAATATTGTGTAAGACTGATAAATGTGTTGTGTAACTGATAATGTAAAGCGTGTAATATTTGGAGACAATATTGAGCGTAAAACTGCACCTGTGTTGTGTTATTCAAGACGTGTGGAGTTTGTTCTAAATCGTTGGCTGTTATGAACTGTGCAGAGTGGAAGTGATTAAACAACTCTTACGATAATAATAGAAATAGCTACAGTGAGAAGAACACAGAATCGTCAGGCAGAAAGGCATCGGCACAGAAATGTGACCACAGAAGTAATACATGTATAATATGCATTCGTCATCTTCGCCACGTCAAAGGGCCAGGTATCTGCACCAGCGCTCGAGCAATATATGCGCCACAGTATAAACAGCAATATACTTCTAGTGCGGTCTCCCTGGTCGAGGTGTTAGAAGCTTTCTCCTTAACCCCGAATACTATCATGGTTGACGTGAGCGCACGAAAATTGTAAGCGGTTCGAGTCGCGCCAGTGACTTATGAGAGTATGGAGCCGGTCGCTCAGAAAGTCGTGGCGTGCTGATGAGCGTAATCTAGCCTAGGAATCAACATACAGCTGAAAGATGCTGATGTTGACCACAATATCCTGAAACAGGATGAAACGCGAAAAAAACACAAACAACTTATAGTGCTGTAAGCAGAACCCAATTACATACATCTGATTCCTGGCAATAACACTTTTAAAAGCTGTGTTCTTTGCCTCGACTGATAAGGATAGAATACAGAGAATACTATTCATCTTGCTGACATGTTACTTTTTCTTGGGCTATTCCACATTTAACTTCCTTTTACATCTTCCAACGGCTGCTATTAAATGTCCGACTAGATAAATACGTTGACTGGCCGCCTAACCCTCCGTGCACTACGGCCGGAATACTGTGATTGTCCTAAAGCTTCACAGACCCACAGTGGGCTGCTACTGGGGTCTTGTGGAACTACATCAATGCACACATGGTAATCATGCAGATAAAAATAATTGCTTGCTACATCACGGAAAGCAGATAAGACAGTACACAAGAAGTTACCTACTGGAATGGTGAGGCCATTCTTGAACACGTAATAATAGATTTGTAACGGACTCACAGAGCATGCCGAGCAGGGTGAAGACAGGTATGCTGCTTACAGGGTGGAATGGGTCAATTAAATATTTTCTTAGACAAGGAGTATCCTTTGGATCTCTCTCTCTCTCTCTCTCTCTCTCTCTCTCTCTCTCTCTCTCTCTCTCTCTCTCTCTCTCTCTCTCTCTCTCTCACTAGCTCTCTACTTTCTACCTCTTTCTTATCTCTCTCTCTCTCTCTCTCTCTCTCTCTCTCTCTCTCATCTCTCTCTCTCTCTCTATTATATGTCTTTTAACCTTCACTATTTTAATGTCTCTGTCCTTGTCTTGCGATGATCAGTCTTTAAGCGAATCATAATGTACCAGGCACTTTCAAAGAGGTAGTTTGCCGTTGCTTTCCTCTATGGCAGTGACCATACTGGCCGGATGACCGCAACCATTGTCTCTCGAATGAGATCCCCTGCCTGCCGTCACGAAACTCGAGACCATAACCAACAAATATGGGGGGTTTTTTCACTGTAGAATGGCAAGTTGTACAGCAGTAGTTGTTTTGGATGGAAGAATTGGTGGATATTTCACTGTAGAATGGCAAGTTGTACAGCAGTGTCTGGAAGAATTGTAGGATATTTCACTGTAGAATGGCAAGTTGTACAGCAGTGGATGGAAGAATTGTAGGATATTTCACTGTAGAATGGTAAGTTGTACAGCAGTGTCTGGAAGAATTGGTGGATATTTCACTGTAGAATGGTAAGTTGTACAGCAGTGTCTGGAAGAATTGTAGGATATTTCACTGTAGAATGGTAAGTTGTACAGCAGTGGATGGAAGAATTGGTGGATATTTCACTGTAGAATGGCAAGTTGTACAGCAGTGGATGGAAGAATTGGTGGATATTTCACTGTAGAATGGCAAGTTGTACAGCAGTAGTTGTTTTGGATGGAAGAATTGGTGGATATTTCACTGTAGAATGGCAAGTTGTACAGCAGTGTCTGGAAGAATTGTAGGATATTTCACTGTAGAATGGTAAGTTGTACAGCAGTGGATGGAAGAATTGTAGGATATTTCACTGTAGAATGGCAAGTTGTACAGCAGTGTCTGGAAGAATTGTAGGATATTTCACTGTAGAATGGCAAGTTGTACAGCAGTGTCTGGAAGAATTGTAGGATATTTCACTGTAGAATGGCAAGTTGTACAGCAGTGTCTGGAAGAATTGTAGGATATTTCACTGTAGAATGGTAAGTTGTACAGCAGTGTCTGGAAGAATTGTAGGATATTTCACTGCAGAATGGCAAGTTGTACAGCAGTGTCTGGAAGAATTGTAGGATATTTCACTGTAGAATGGTAAGTTGTACAGCAGTGGATGGAAGAATTGGTGGATATTTCACTGTAGAATGGCAAGTTGTACAGCAGTAGTTGTTTTGGATGGAAGAATTGTAGGATATTTCACTGTAGAATGGCAAGTTGTACAGCAGTGTCTGGAAGAATTGTAGGATATTTCACTGTAGAATGGCAAGTTGTACAGCAGTGGATGGAAGAATTGGTGGATATTTCACTGTAGAATGGCAAGTTGTACAGCAGTGGATGGAAGAATTGTATCACATATGTCAGAATGTATGTCAAAGTATGAAATATCCTACAATTATAGTTATACACATTTTTATTATATTATTATTATTATTATTATTATTATTATTATTATTATTATTATTATAGTTAACACAGAGGTTTACATCACAATGATGAATATTATAATCACATTTACATACCTGTTTTGGTTGTCTTGACACACTCTCACAAACACATGAAACCAGCATTCACACATCGACATGTAACAGTTACACAGCAAAAACAGCAGAAGGTCTATATTATGGACAATTGTCAAATGGAACTGGCAATAACTACCATGTTCTTCTGCTTGTAATCCACTATTCAAAGCATGGACCCTCACCCAAGACTTGCCAAACCGTCCTATTTTTATGTTTCCTTCCTTTTATTGTGTCCGCTCGCTTTAAACTCGGGCGTAGGCAATACACTACCATCAGAGGCTTCTTCTGCTGGGTATTGCACTGGACTGATCTTTGCGCATGTATTACCTTTCCCTATTGCCCGTTTTTCTCCACATTAGGCCAACCCACTCCGACTTGAAATGTATGTCCCCAAGTCAAGGACAAGAAGTCAACATTTTAATCAGACCGACTGGTGTGGGGTTTGATACCGCCCTTAACTCATCGGAAGTTTAAGAGCAAGCGCTCTTATCCTTTCAACTCTCTCCATAGCTTCCTTATATTATTCGACAGTCAGACCGTCTTACTAAGATGGTAATCCAGGCTTCTTGTGGCTGTCTCCATATCTTCCTCATTAGAAAGTAAGGCTGTCTTACTAAGATGCTAATTTATGCTCCTTGTGGCTTTCTCTTATCACTGTGTACTTCTCGGAGTAGAAGAGCCTTATTTCTTCTTGGGATGTTCTTCACCTCCTGATCTTTAGACTTTTTCATGTTTCCATTGAGCTTTGCAGGTGAAGTTTTCTACAGGTTTGCATATCTAGCCACAAGAAAAGCCATTCTTAGTCGCCTCTTACGGACATGTACAGTGTTATTATTCTTTGCTTTCTCTAATGATTACCATCTTATTTTTTTACAGTCCATACCATATAGCGTTGGTTATCGTTTTTGTTCACAGCCTTCTGAGTCATACCCTGCTTTTCATTTCTGGAACTAATGTTCATCCATGCCAGTATGTCAGATGTCCAGCATCTTCTCCCTTGGTTCTTCCCTCCACTTCTCCAATCCATCTTTATCATTGTACGGACATACTCCAGCTTTACCCTTCTCCTATGACAAGCTCAAAGATTATGGACTGTCTTCTTTTGATGCAAGAAACGAGTTCTCTTTGTGAGTTAACTTCTTTCATTATTCTCATAATTTGTCTGTACAGTCCATCTCCGAAGCTTCCACATAATTCCTCTCTTGTCTGCTGATTGTGCATGATTCGCTTCCGTACATCAGGATTGGGTAAATACCATGATCTAGTTTATAGAAAAACAGATCAAGGCATGGTTTGAAAAAAAAAATGCGGTCTGTACGAGGAGACCGTGCAAAGTGACCCGCCACGAGCGAGGCCACAAGAGCATGAATAGCGTTTTGGGACGTTTTGTAGAAAGGACAAAGCGTCACCTTCAATCAACTGGACTTAGTCACGGTCGAGTGCTGGCCTGGTTCCTGGTTCAAGTAGAATGGCCAAAAACTGCGCCGCTACTAGAGTGCTTCGTAATTGTAGTCTCTAAATATTGTGTAAGACTGATAAATGTGTTGTGTAACTGATAATGTAAAGCGTGTAATATTTGGAGACAATATTGAGCGTAAAACTGCACCTGTGTTGTGTTATTCAAGACGTGTGGAGTTTGTTCTAAATCGTTGGCTGTTATGAACTGTGCAGAGTGGAAGTGATTAAACAACTCTTACGATAATAATAGAAATAGCTACAGTGAGAAGAACACAGAATCGTCAGGCAGAAAGGCATCGGCACAGAAATGTGACCACAGAAGTAATACATGTATAATATGCATTCGTCATCTTCGCCACGTCAAAGGGCCAGGTATCTGCACCAGCGCTCGAGCAATATATGCGCCACAGTATAAACAGCAATATACTTCTAGTGCCGGTCTCCCTGGTCGAGGTGTTAGAAGCTTTCTCCTTAACCCCGAATACTATCATGGTTGACGTGAGCGCACGAAAATTGTAAGCGGTTCGAGTCGCGCCAGTGACTTATGAGAGTATGGAGCCGGTCGCTCAGAAAGTCGTGGCGTGCTGATGAGCGTAATCTAGCCTAGGAATCAACATACAGCTGAAAGATGCTGATGTTGACCACAATATCCTGAAACAGGATGAAACGCGAAAAAAACACACAACAACTTATAGTGCTGTAAGCAGAACCCAATTACATACATCTGATTCCTGGCAATAACACTTTTAAAAGCTGTGTTCTTTGCCTCGACTGATAAGGATAGAATACAGAGAATACTATTCATCTTGCTGACATGTTACTTTTTCTTGGGCTATTCCACATTTAACTTCCTTTTACATCTTCCAACGGCTGCTATTAAATGTCCGACTAGATAAATACGTTGACTGGCCGCCTAACCCTCCGTGCACTACGGCCGGAATACTGTGATTGTCCTAAAGCTTCACAGACCCACAGTGGGCTGCTACTGGGGGTCTTGTGGAACTACATCAATGCACACAATGGTAATCATGCAGATAAAAATAATTGCTTGCTACATTACGGAAAGCAGATAAGACAGTACACAAGAAGTTACCTACTGGAATGGTGAGGCCATTTCTTGAACACGTAATAATAGATTTGTAACGGACTCACAGAGCATGCCGAGCAGGGTGAAGACAGGTATGCTGCTTACAGGGTGGAATGGGTCAATTAAATATTTCTTAGACAAGGAGTATCCTTTGGATCTCTCTCTCTCTCTCTCTCTCTCTCTCTCTCTCTCTCTCTCTCTCTCTCTCTCTCTCTCTCTCTCTCTCTCTCACTAGCTCTCTACTTTCTACCTCTTTCTTACTCTCTCTCTCTCTCTCTCTCTCTCTCTCTCTCTCTCTCTCTCTCTCTCTCTCTCTATTATATGTCTTTTAACCTTCACTATTTTAATGTCTCTGTCCTTGTCTTGCGATGATCAGTCTTTAAGCGAATCATAATGTACCAGGCACTTTCAAAGAGGTAGTTTGCCGTTGCTTTCCTCTATGGCAGTGACCATACTGGCCGGATGACCGCAACCATTGTCTCTCGAATGAGATCCCCTGCCTGCCGTCACGAAACTCGAGACCATAACCAACAAATATCTGTCGGCTGCCCTCAAAATTTCATCCACCACCTGCTTTCCTTGGCTTCTTTTGAACACTTCCAATAAACGAACATGAAATAACATCACATAATCCACAGGAAAACACTATCCACAGAAAAACACTGTACAGCGTCTCCCCGAAGAACAACGTGTCATCTCGTCGCCATTGTACCGGATTGATAATGAAGTGAGACAATATCAATCTATTAAGAGAGGTGTTAGGCAGGGATGTGTAATGTCTCCAGATCTTTTTTCCCTATACAGTGAAAATATT
This sequence comes from Cepaea nemoralis, assembly GCA_014155875.1. NCBI lineage: Eukaryota > Metazoa > Mollusca > Gastropoda > Stylommatophora > Helicidae > Cepaea > Cepaea nemoralis. The sequence continues at coordinate 34,630 of JACEFZ010008855.1, read as the reverse complement.
TTCAGAAATGTAGAAGATATAATTGGAATCAGCATTGGAGGACGAAGCATCATGTCACAGACTCACATTTATAGACATGAGTCAAAGGGCTACAACTCCCGCCCAAGGGAAAGAAGTCAGTCACTCGAAGGCCAGAGTAATCTAGAGCCTTCTCGAAGGACTGGTCATTGAGTCCACTGTCCCGTGGACACTGATGTGGCCCGCCTATTGCGGGGTCCACGAGGAACTCGGACAGAGTTACCACCCGTGTCGGATTGGGACACGTGTGGACCGTCAGAGGACAGACGGACCATCAGAGAGGCAACAGGGCCTGCCTTAGAGGGACTCAATAGATTAATAGATTAAACCCATGTGTATTTGGGGTTCATAGACTTATGCTAGATAGTTTGCTAGGATGTTTGTGATAACTATGTGTGATGATGTTAAATCTCTGTGATATGCAACTCAGCGCCAATGCACTGTATAGTGAACTACAATAAATGTTAGATATTATATTTAACGGAGTTATTGTTGCCTGTGTGAACCCGAGCTCAGATACCTAGACATGAGCAAGACGATGACAGGCTTTTTGGGGGCTTATTCTCCGGTTTTGGCATAAGCTTTAACTTTACACGGCTATATATTGCCAAGTAAAACATCAAATTAATAATATCAAATTGATTTCTGTATAACAAATTGATTTTTTTATAACAAATTGATAACTGTATAAGTTTAACTTATTGGCATCTATCTAGCGATAAAGTAGTGTTAATATGAGTCCCTCTGCAGTGAGTCTCTCATTGATGTGAATACTAGAAACTATTTTGACATGACTGTGACATTTTTTGACTGTTACTAATGTTTTCTCATTCTACGAGCAGATTGTTCCGCGAATTGTGTGGTGTGTAACCTAGGTAAACTATCCAACAGTGGCGAGAGTACAAGACAACATCCGCAAGTTCTGGGATTAAAAGCTAAGTTTCATATCATGCCCATTGCAACCCTAAGCGGTACTTCTCACCATCCATCCATGTATCATTTTGCTTTGCATTGATTTGTTTGTATATTCATGACCTTGTAACCAACATAACCTTGCATTTGGATTGGCGCATGTAATAATTAAGGGAGATAACTAAATTTTCTACTCCCCAACATTTTTCTAAGGGATTTAACTTCATTAAAAGTACCAACAAGTAAAAGACAAGATGTCTACCTTAGATAAATGTATTGAGCAAGGTATCAAATTAGGTTATAAAGAAGAGAAACTATCAGAATGGGCACAGAAAACGCACGCAGAAAACATTGCCCGTGAAGAAAGAGCGATAGAACGAGAAGAAAAACAAAGGCAAGTGCAGGCAGAAAAAAAGAAAATGCAAATGCAAAATTGAGGCAGAAGAAAAGAAAATGCAAATTAAGGCAGAAGAAAAGAAGATGCAAATTGAGGCAGAAGAAAAGAAGATGCAGATTGAGGCAGAAGAGAGGAAGATGCAGTTGCAGTCTCAAGAGAAACAAATGGAGCTTGAGGCGGCGGCCAAACTAGCCCAATTGAATGCCGATACACAAATAAAACTAAAGCAGATGGAGATTGAGTCCACTGTAGAAATATCTGTGAATAAAATAAGAAGCAAAGAGGAGGAACAAAAATATAACAAGTATAAAGGCCTCGTGAAGGCATTCTGCTCAGGAGATTCCATCAGTGCATACCTGGAAAATTTTGAGTGTCTAATGTCCTACCATAAGATCATAAAATCAGATTGGGAATTTATTTTAATGAGAAACTTAGCTCTGGAACCTTTAAAAGTAATAGAGACAGTGCCACAGGAAATGCGAAAAGATTATGACTATTTAAAGCAGCGCATTCTCCAACATTTCTCATTAGATACTGCAGGTTACCAACAACAGTTCGCCAAATTATCCCCACAACCAAATCAAACCTTTATAGATTATGTCTCTACAGTACAAGATGTGTGTACAAAGTGGATTAACTCGGCTAAAACTAACAACAGCCATGACAAACTTAAAGAACTTATTATTATTGACAAGATAGTGAGTACAATCCCTACACCTTTTGCTAAGTTTTTGAAACAAATGGACTGTAAAAGTATTCAGGAAATCGAGTCCAAGGGGAATGCATTTTTTACAGCAAACAGAGACATTTTTCATTTAACCTTAAGTCAAAACGATACAGCAGCAGCAGTAGTAAACACTAAATACTCGAAACTAACAGAAAGTAAGTTTAAACCACGCTCAAATGTCAGTAAGCCAGTTAAATGCCAATATTGTAGTTTGACTCATGAACAATATGCGATGTGCGATAAATCGCCGAACTATCCACACCACCTCAAAATGATCGTGGAGAAGCAGAAGAATAAGCGCAATGCTTACCAGAGAGCTGTCAAATGTTACTTTTGCAGTAGCTTTGGGCACTATAGTCGCCTCTGTGAGGGCCGAAAGATATTGAAACAGGCCAATGCTGCACTAGTGGAAACGTCATCAGACGAAGAGATTGAAATACTGAATGATTGTGACAATCAAAACGAAAATGTAAGTGAGCTTGGAAATGCTGTGCAAATTATTGACACCATTACAGACAGTAAGTGTAACACCTGTACGAAGTTCCAACTTGACACAACATTACTATGTGGCCACACTATCCCTATTTCGAATGAAACAGCCAACGCTGCCTTGTCATCTACAGGCAAGCTAGTTTTCTCAACAGGGTTTGTAAATAACAAAACGTGCACATTAATTCGGGATTCCGGCGCAACGCTCTGTGGGATTAAGAAAACATTAATAGACAGGAAAGACTATACAGACAAACACGTGACTTGTCGCACATTCTCAGGCACTATAGAGAAATACCCCCTTGCTCTTGTCGAAATTCGAACACCGTTCATATCAGGACTAGTATTGTGCGCTGTCCTAGAAAATCCTGTCGCTGATATTATACTTGGGAACCTGCCCAACATACGACCTTGCTCTGAAAAGGAAATCAGAGATTGGGAGCATAGAAACGGTATCCACCACCCAAACAGCGATTCTAAAGAGAAACACCATTCATGCTTGTCTCAATCTGCCAAAAGACCAAGGGAGACAACCAATGAAGTAATTCAGAAAGAATTCACCGAGGTGTACAATGCAGGGGCGGTCGAATCTGTCAGTGATACGACCAAATTAAAACCTCGAATTGAGGATGCTACCGATCTACCAAGTACCAAGCCTGTAGATGTGCAACAACACACACAACACACGAATGCAATAACACGACAGACAACCCATAAAACCAACACCGACCAACTGCAGGAGTCACTAGAAATTCTATCACCAATCACTACCAACACGAATTTTGGAGATGAACAGAAAGCAGATCCTACACTTTCACCATATTTTAAGTTAGTAGGACTTAAACCAAAATTAACCAAGAACGCATCGTGGACATTTAGGCTACAGAACAATGTATTAACTAGAGTATACACAACAAATCAGACCACGATACAGCAAGTAGTGTTACCACAAGCACATCGAGACAAAGTATTAAGGATAGCCCATGACTCACCTTTCGGAGGTCATATGGGGTACGAAAAAACTAGGGCTAGGGTCCTGACCCAGTTTTATTGGCCAAAATTTTGCCAAGACATTACAACCTTTTGTAGATCATGTGATATATGTCAGAAACTGGTGAAAAAGGGGAAAAACCCTACGGCAGAAGTCCAATCAACTACAACTGCCTCGAGGCCATTCCAAATCGTGGCAGTTGACCTAGTAGGTCCGTTGAATCACATTTCAAGTAAAGGAAATAGATATATTTTCACTCTTATTGATGTATGTACGAGATGGCCAGAAATGCTTCCATTAAAATCTGTCTCCTCTAAGGATGTAACGGACATATTATTAAATATTTTCTCCCGTTTTGGCTTCCCGGAGAAAATAATTTCTGATAGAGGAACCCAGTTCATATCGAATGCCACTCAATCGGTAACTAAGTTACTAGGCATAAAGCAATGTTTCACCAGTCCCTGTCGACCGGCCGCAAATGGTATCTGCGAGAAACTAAACGGGGACCTGAAACATATGCTATCTAAAGTGACAGCTGAAAATCCAGCCGATTGGGATATACTTCTCCCAACGGTGCTGTTCGCATATAGAGAAGTCCCGCAATCAAGCACAGGGTTCTCTCCCTTCGAATTGATGTATGGAGCGAACCCAAGAGGACCTCTCACTATTTACAAAGATATCATATCACAACCTGTAAATATCCAACTACCCATTTCTACCTATGATTTAGTCACTGACATCAGAGACAAAATCATACGTTCCTGTATACTGGCCAGAACATCACTACAGGAGAAAGGTTTTAGGTACAGGCAGTACGCCAACAGAGGTGCAAAAACAATTGTATTAACTCCAGGTCAGGATATTTTACTACTGCTACCTGACAAGAGAGATTTACTATCAACCTCTTGGCAGGGACCTTTTAAAATTATTAGAAGAATTTCGGAAGTTGATTACGAAATTTCTTTGAATGGAAAGTTGAAAATATTCCATGTAAATATGTTGAAACCATACTATGCTAGACAGGACACGGACACGAGTGAGCAGACGCAGCGAACTGATGACAAAAACGAAACGACAATCACCCAACTGAATGACACCTCGACAAATGAAGCATCGTTAACGACGCACTCTTACGACGACAAAGACGACGAAGACATATGGACATTACCGACGATATGTGATATCGACAACGACGACCAATTTGACGACATATTGACAACGATTAATCTCGACGACGACGACAATGACATTGAGGACAATTTACAAACAGTAGCATCTGTGATAAATCAGACAGACATAGACAATTCTGAAATCCCAGTACCGATTATGACGGACGACGGTAGTATAAATGACATACAAATCTCTGACACTTTGACACAACAGCAGCGACAAGACATTTTGACTCTCCTTGACGAGTATAAATCTATCTTTTCTAACAAACCTGGACGCACTGACAAAATAACACATTCAATTGTGCTGACAGATCTGACACCGGTCAAATGTAGACCATATTCTATTCCTCTCCATTACAGAGCAAATTTAGATAAAGAAATTTTGGATTTAGAGAAAAATAGAATAATTCAAAAATCTATGTCTCAATATTCTTCACCGATTGTCCTGGTGAAAAAGAAGGACCAGACAATCCGTTTGTGCATCGACTATAGAGTATTAAATACAAGAACCACAACGGATGCAGAGCCAATGAACAGTTGTGAAGATCTCATTTTAAATATGTCTCAATCATCCTTATTTTCTAAGACTGATTTAGCGAAAGGTTATTGGCAAGTGCCACTACACCCTGCTTCTAGACATATAACAGCATTCGCAACACCCCTCGGTTTGTACGAATGGCTTTATTTTCCATTTGGTCTCAAGAACGCGCCCGCCACATTTGTTAGATTAACTAGATTGCTATTGCACGGAATTAAAGATGTCCAAGCTTATATTGATGATATATGCATCCATTCTTCTAATATGACTTCTCACTTACTTACACTCAAACAAGTCTTCAACCAAATCTTTCTTTTTGGACTTACTATCAAACCTTCCAAGGTTGAATTAGGCTATAAACAAATAGACTTCCTTGGTCATAGAATTTCTGAAGGCAAATTGTTGACAGATGATAAAATTGTGTCGAAGATTCTCAATCTAGAAGTGCCTACCACAAAGAAACAAATTAGAAGTTTACTAGGTCTTATTAACTATTATTCTAAATTTATACCAAATTGGGCAGAACTTACTTCAGTCTTTTCTAATATGTTAACTAAAGATCATCCATCAACAATTTGTAAAAGTACTCGCTTAGAGGATGCAATAAGCAGATTGAAACGTATTTTTTCTAATCCACCAGTCTTACGATTACCCAACATAAATTTACCCTTTATTTTAACCACAGATTCGAGTGCTATCGCAATAGGAGGATGTTTAATGCAAGAAGTGGATGGAGTGAGACACCCAATTCTCTACGTAAGCCGGAAGCTAAAGAAGGCAGAGACCCGGTATTCTACGGTGGAATTGGAGGCATTAAGTCTATTATTTTGTGTGTTAAGATTATCTAAGTACCTCTTAGGTAGCCACTTTGTTGTACTCACTGACAATTCGCCATTGTTGGTCCTTAAGCAAGGTGTCCCGAAAAACCATCGTTTACAAAGATGGTGTCTTCTTCTTCAAGATTTCGACTTCGAAATCCGCCATATCAGAGGCACTGACAACATTATTGCTGACCTATTATCACGGCAAACGAATGCGCCAGTAGAATAACATTTAGCACATCGACCATTCGCCATACTAGAAACTGTGATATTTTTAGTCTGTGGCATATAACAGTGTAACTCTACACCTGCTAGAGAACTCCCATTGAAAAGTTATATCTCATTAAATAAGTTACTTATGACACCCACGAACATGAAACTTTAAGAGTCATACTTTATGAACTATACGTGAAGAGCTATACTATCAATTGCCCAAGCTCTAGAACAATCCGAGCGAGAGACATTAACAGGGTAATGATTTCAACCTGTGAACTCACTCTGAAAATTGTAAGAACACTTTATACGCAACATTGAGAACATTCCATACTTGCTGTTGCTACGAGACTTTGCAAACAGCCGAAACAGAACTACGTCGACTACAACACTCAAGATACAGCCATACTAACTTTTAACATTCATGGCACAACACGCTAACAACAGGAGGACAACGCGCACATCATCGTTGGATTTAGCTACTTAATTAATTAATTAATTTAATATTAAATATGTATTATATTTGCATTGAATTTTGTATATAAAATGTGTTAACCTGTAATTTGTACATATTCTACCATAATATTACAGGTAGTTCCATTAATAGGATAAATAACCTTCCTATGCAATTGTCTCTGTGTAAATTATAACCCATTTTTGAGTTATCGTACAAAAAGTACGTATTTTCTTAAAGGGAAAAGATCGCCTATTCCATTTTTTCTAAGGGCAATAACACTTACCTCAACTTTAATTATATATTTTAACCAAATACTATTTGGAATGAAAGATGAGTGAATGACAGAGTGCATGGATTAAATGAGAGAACGATATACTGAGCGGACAAATTGTACGCAAAACGTATTTATTTTAATTTGTCTGCGTCTTTCATGTAAATTGTATTACTTGTCTAAATTGTTGATACATGTTTATTAGTTAGGTTAATATTCTTAGTTTAGTAGTTAGGATACTACATCTAAGCAACACTGCTTGGAATGCCTGATCATGTATTGCACACATTGGAGTAATTCATGATTAAGGTTATTCCAACTCGTGACGCTTGGAAATAAGCCACACATTCAGCACACACTTTACACAAAACTTAAAACTGAACACTATCAATTTAAAATGCAGTCACTTTATTAGAACCACCAACTTATTAGTCAACACACTAACAAGCCAACAGGGACACATGTAGTCTGAGGGGATAAAATAACAACGTAACTACATATTTAGCATTATACAACATACGAGAGTAAAAATGTATTGAAATGCACACACAGATCAAGATTTGAAGGTGTACTTAATTAGCCAGGACTTCGGTCTTGTTAATCCTCTTTAATACAGAGGTTAATTGTCTTAGTATCAGTGGGGTACTATGAGAAGGACGGGTTGTAAACACAACTAGTAAACGTCACGTAACTTCGGTCAGATAAGCATTTTTAAGGACACAGGAGAGAGAGTGATCTCTTCACCAAATCAGAGAAGTGGTGTATGGGAGAATACATGAGTTTTGATGCCAGTATGTAGGTTACCAGGTTACTGTCCACCAAACTACAACACCGACTTTATGTGATTCTGTGACAGAATTAGAGCAGATCTAATTACCTTATAACAACCCATCAGATCGGGGGAGAGGGGGGAATCCTGTCACAGACTCACATTTATAGACATGAGTCAAAGGGCTACAACTCCCGCCCAAGGGAAAGAAGTCAGTCACTCGAAGGCCAGAGTAATCTAGAGCCTTCTCGAAGGACTGGTCATTGAGTCCACTGTCCCGTGGACACTGATGTGGCCCGCCTATTGCGGGGTCCACGAGGAACTCGGACAGAGTTACCACCCGTGTCGGATTGGGACACGTGTGGACCGTCAGAGGACAGACGGACCATCAGAGAGGCAACAGGGCCTGCCTTAGAGGGACTCAATAGATTAATAGATTAAACCCATGTGTATTTGGGGTTCATAGACTTATGCTAGATAGTTTGCTAGGATGTTTGTGATAACTATGTGTGATGATGTTAAATCTCTGTGATATGCAACTCAGCGCCAATGCACTGTATAGTGAACTACAATAAATGTTAGATATTATATTTAACGGAGTTATTGTTGCCTGTGTGAACCCGAGCTCAGATACCTAGACATGAGCAAGACGATGACACATCAATAACATTAGATATGCAGATGATACAGTATTGATTGCAGACAGTGCAGAGGATCTGCAACAATTAGTAGACGCAGTTGTTGTACACAGTGAGCAGCTGGGGTTGGAATTAAATTGTAAGAAGACACAGCTTATGGTCGTCACTAGGAAGAACGAAGTACCACAATTTAATATACAAGTAAATGGGAATATTCTTCAACAAGTGAATCGATACAATTATCTTGGAACAGTCATAACATCTGATGGGAGATGCCTTGAAGAGATTAGAACAAGAATCGCCATGGCGAAAGTAGCCTTTAGCAAGATGAAAAACATTCTGACCAATAAAAAGATGTCAATTGAAACGAGGAAAAGAGTGTTGAGGGGGTACATAGAGCCTGTTATTTTGTATTGGTGTGAAACTATGTACAATGTGCAGTCAAGCTGAAAAACATTTGGTGGCTACAGAAATGTGGTTTCTGAGGAAAATGCAAAGAGTACCATGGACAGATAGAAAAACCAATGACCAAGTACACTACAGTAGACAAATGAAAATCGTAGACTGATTAGAGAAATTAGACGAAGACAGTCAAAAATTTTTGGACATGTTATGAGAAGAAATGGATTGGAGAACTTATTGACAACTGGCAAGATCGAGGGGAAAATACCGAGAGGAAAATACCTGGATGGCTTGGCCACATGGCATGGACTAGACAGGAACACTGAGCTGATCCACGACTCTGGTGATCGAGTGAAATGGCGAGTCATGACCGCCCACGCTTTCCGGCATGGCACATGATTGATTGATTGAACCTTCGCTATGAACCCCCAAACACTTCTTTTGCCTGGTGGCACAGAGCCATCCGTGTAAATGTTTACATCACCTTGGCACGAAGAAGAAGTAGAACAAGAACCAAGTAAAAGTCCGAGCACCCAGGGCACCAGAAAGATGATACCTATCATCAACTTGACCGAAGGAAACAAATGTGTGTTAGTGTGTTTGCTGCATGTGTGTGTGTGTGTGTGTGAGAGAGAGAGAGAGAGAGAGAGAGAGAGAGAGAGAGAGAGAGAGAGAGAGAGAGAGAAGCAGAAAATCAGTTCTACATAATGTCGAGGAAGCTTTCACAAGTAACACCTGCATTCATGTAGATTCAGGTGGAGTAATAAAAAACTCAACAGAAAATGAAGAAAGGAGAACCCTCCTGAATGTGACAGAATGGAGAACACAAAACACAAGACTGCACCCAGGGCACAATAGGCGGACACCACTTCTTAAATAAGCTAGAGGTAGGAAAGACTTACTAATAAAAGAACAAGTACATCAACAGGCTGTCTAAAAACTAAAGATGGCAAAACCATAATAGAAAAGGATCAGATTCTACATGTATGGACAGATTATGTGAAACACCTTTATAATGATAACAGAGAGGAACAGGTCAGTACTCCATTACACCTCCAAAGTTAATAGAAGATACTCAAGCTACATTGATAACTAACCTGAAATACTGAATGAAAGACCAGACAAACAACAGAAGAGTTTCGGGTTCTTGTGTTTGTCGCTTCCCACCTTTCTGCCTCGGATACCTTGATTTCTGTTATGTGTGGGTGTATGAATATATAGACACACATCACCTGAATAAATTCCTTTGTCTGCTTAGAAATTATGTCAACTCAAACATCCCATACAATCTGGTTCCGATGAAAGTATAGAGACAATAGAAAGATAGGCCCGCTTGACAAAGTATTCCCTTCTCAGTAAGGGAAGTATATAGTCAGACAACACTGATGAAATATCCACGCGATACGTGAGTGGGTGTTTCCTCACCGCTATACTGGCCCACGGTTCATTCCCTAGTAGGTGTAAAGATATCTTCCCCCCTCTGACTAAGCCCAGTTAAATAACAACAGGCCCATAGGTTGATAACTTCCCATCTTATAGCCTCCTACATACTTGCGTCTCACCGTAATTAACGAGAAACGCATGTGGTTCTCGATCGTCACATGAGTGCTTGTCAAGTACTAGTTTCAACCACGCCAAATGATGATGGTCAAAACATACTAATGTCAACATATTCATTAAGGGAATCACATTAAAGCTCTGTTCAAGAGAAAGCTCTCCGTCCGAACAACAACTTCCTCAAATTCCCCTTTGTCGAGATAGGGCATCGAATGTATTGTTAATTTGCCTCAACCAGACTGCTCCACTGAGCCGGCCAACAAAATACATTCCGCCATGTTCTGTTGAACACTTAATCTAGGTCATAGTACACACACACAGGCCTACTACACAGTCAGCATGCCTGTTTAACTAACAGCCGGTGTCCGCTGACGCTAGGTCAACGTGTAAATATCGATCAGAGCACAGGATACGGCGCAACTGGCCGACCTTGAAAGTGTAGGAACAACTATTCAACAGACATCGACCCGGTATTCATCAAGCTCTGGGCTGTAGGTTTCCTCTGGATCCCCAAAAGGCATATCATGATACAGCTGGTCAAAGACACGGCCTCTCGTCTCAAGGACAACAATGCCACCACTCTAGATCAATCTATAATTCCATAAGAACTGCATAGATTACAGCTGGCTGACACGGCCGTGAAAGGATAGCTACAACACCATTAGCTCTGGAACATTCTCCAGCTCCTCGTGATGTCAGTTATACCGCTGGCTACAGAAGCGGCCTCCTTTCTTGACGACTGTCTACCGAATGCCTATTCGTGTCAACTCCCGAAGATCACAATCTCCGGAGTCTGCCGAACATTCCTGAGAATTACCCTCACGAAAGTGACGGCAACCTCAGCATTCCCCGAGTCTTAGCAGAAGTGTGCGATTTACAACAGAAAAGATCAAAGCACACTCAAAGAATTGAGTTATGACAGAACAGATCTACGCACACTCAAATAGTTGCGTTATGATTCTCGGGACCCGTGAAATTCATGCCAATCCCGATTCATAACATCAAGGACCCAGACGACGGTCCCAACTTTTACATAGAAATTCCCCTCTCCCTCGTCTTAAAATGTGGCCTAGCCGCCAAGACGGGATGGGGTAGAGTTGGGGTTGTGTTGTCCCGTCTGAGACGCACTTGCGTTTCGCGACAATAGCCCCTCACACAAACAAAAGTGAGGTATACCGAACTTTTGTCTCAAAGTGGTCTCAGCACGGATGTCAACAACCAATGTTTCAGGCATCATAGGATTACTTCTCCCGCACCACACAAGAAACTTGCAAGTCGTGTGAGAGGAAATGAATGATACATTTTATTGCCGTTGGCTCTTTACATTTACAAAACAAATCACTCAAACAAATCACTATCAAATCACACACAAAGCCACAGAATTGCCTATCACTAGTTTCCTAACCCTATTGCTAATCTCTATCTACTTGGCTACAAAAAACTCCTATCGATACTAAACGAAGTGCTCGCTACGAAGTCAGTCCCCAGTCTGACTTTCCTACTCGCGTGGCTACACAGCACGCGGAAGGACCTTGTTGCGTCCTTTGGCTTTTTGCGTGCTGTTACACTCAGCACGCTTATAGCAGCCGTCTCCTGTTGAGTGGCAATCCCTCTTCTCCGTGGCTATTACGTAGGCGTGATTCTGTCGTGACCAGAGTACCAACTATCTGGTCGACGTCTCCGTGTCTCATGCGAGAACTAGTTAATCGTCCCCCTTTCTATCACCTACCCTGCCCTTATATCGGGGCACTGTGCTACCTCTAATCTACTTGAGGTTGACCACTCTTCCCGGTGGTCTTCTATCTTGAGGCAGACCTCAGACCTCTGTACTCCAGTCTTTGACAACGGACAACCCCCAACTCATAATCAGATTAGAATATCCCAGCTGGAAATTCCCTTCCTTCAACGCAACTCCCTATAAATCCCTAAGGGTGTGTGTAATCTTGACCAATAGTCCCTAGACAATACCTTAGCGCCCTCGTAAGGATGCGTACTGTCAACTATGGTCACGCCTGAGTTAACAGGACTTCCGGTATTTTCCACTGCCAACTAGCTTTTCAGAACCATTTCACCTTTCATCCCTGGGAAAATAAAGCTTAGAATCGGGCAGGGGTCCTACCTGGGATTCAGTCAATCGATTTGGTGGACCTCCGTCGATCCACCGACGATGCCTTCTCCTCAGAGGTCTGAGCGATATATCAGAGGCAATACCTACCAAGGAAGATGGAGGTGTCCTCTCGTCTTGGTTACCTCTCTGAATCCTCTTCTATGGTGCCTTTCCGTCCGGGAACGACACACGATAGCTCTTCTTGTAGTGGTGTCCTCTCCTCAGAGGATCACTACCCTTGGCCATCTGATCAAAACAAGTCTGCATGGTTGCATCTTGTTGTCGAGCCTCTCTCATCTCCCCATTGACGGGGTGGGAAACCTTGGCCAGCTGCTGATCTATACTACCCTGTGATCTGAATTGTGTGGCTCCTACCACCACAGGTCTAATAGGTTCGCCCAGGACCACGTGTCTGGCCCCTAACATCATGGGAAGGATCGAATCAGTTAAGACCGCAGCTCTGATTGTAAAGGTGACATACTTACACTTGATGTCTACCTTGGCTACTGGTACCCGCATAGCCTGGGAACTTTTCATGGCCAATTGCAATTCCATGGTCTCTCCCGTGAGACTCTCTGGACTTACCAGGTGTGCAGAGATGATTCCCTCATCCTGGAGTCCTGAATCGTACAGGCACGCCACCTGTTGTCCATTTACCTCGATAACCTCGACTACATTCGGTCGGTTATCCTCAGGAAACTGTCGTTCCTGAGTGGTTCTCTCGATAACCTCAACCTCTTTCGGCAGGTTATCCTCAGGAATCCGTAGTTCCTAAGTGGTTATCCCAGTCACAGACATGCACGCTGCATACTGGGTTTCTGTTGCTTTGTTCCTACAATCCCCAGTCTGACAAGAACTAGCTCTGAGAGGCCTGCTGAACCTTCTCCTCCCCTCAGTTTTCGCGGGTCGTCGTTTGCTGGGATTCTCCGGAGATTTCGCCGGAGTCTGGTTAAAGGAACCCCCCTTTTGTTCTCCGCTGTGCTTTCCTGCCTTCTGTTTATCGGTATACTTACCATTAAGCTTACCGTTAATTTTGTTAGATTGTGATAGTGTTTTGTGTGAGGGAACACTAGATTATTGTGGTGCTTTGTGTGAGGGATTACTGGAGTCACCATGGGCTATCTCGTAGCGTTCGGCCCACCTAACAATGTCGTCAATTCGCTCTGCTCCCTGTTCCCCCAAGAAAACCTGGAGCTGTTTATCCATATGAGACTTCATTTGCTCTACGATGATCATCTCCTCAAGACTGTCATAGTCTTTTTGGAAACCCGCAAGGGACCTCCATTTTGAGAGATAATACTTAAGCCGTTCTGCATATGCTGAGTACATCTCCCATTTCGCCTTTGTAGCAGAATGGAACATAGTCCGGTATTTCTGCGCATTCATCTGAAATCTGTGGAGCAGGGCTCTTTTTAAGACCTGATAGTCATTCTCTTGCCCGGGAGGTAATTGAGAGTAGACTTCATAAGCCACCCCAGTGAACGCTTGCGATATCTTGAGAGCCCATCTTTCTCTTCCTAGTCCTATCGCGGTAGCGATCGCTTCAAATTTACAAATGAATTGATCAATCCGTTCCCAAAGTGGATCATATGGCGTCAGTGGGAACATCAGGGCCTTATATTGGTTATCACCATATCCTAGGTTCCCCTCATTCGAGGATTGTCCTGCGGAGGACACCTCTGCACTCACTGTCTGCGTCTTAAGCTCCAGCTCTTTCATCCTAAGCTCATGTTCCATCTTCTTATTCTCCTGCTCATATTCAGCTTTCCTAGCCTCATGCTCGAGCTCAGTCTTCCGAGCTTCAAGCTCAAGTCTCTTAGCTTCAAGCTCGTCTCTTAATCTCTTGCTCTTGCTCAGCCCGACGTCTCTCTTTTTCCGCTTGACGATATTCTCCATCCACTTCTAGGACATATTTCTTCAACTCCTCTCCACTCAACCCTATCTTGCTTCCCATCTCCCATATTTCTGTGATAGTGGGACGTTTATCCGCCATCTCTTCTGCGGTTTCTGCAAAAGATGTCAACCACACTATGCAAACAACGTATCAATCAACAGAAAAATGGATAATGTGATTAAGTAGTTGTAATGTGTGTGTTTGTCAATATCAGTAGACAGGTGCAGTTAGTAGCCGTTTCCCTGACAATCAAGGTATAGACAGAAAATTCAACTGAGACTTGATCCCGACAGGACAGACTATTCCAATTGATCTATACTATCTAGATGGGATCACAGAACCATAGAACTATATCACACAGTACCATAGTCTCTCAGAACGATAATCTCACAGAACTATAATCTTCTAGAACTGTAATCTCATAGAACTATAATCTTCCCTTATTCATAGAACTAGAATTGCTCTAATTCCCATACAGGGAGAATTATCGATTCCCCATATTCAACGGACTAGATTTGATCTAGTCCCCACACTGGCCACCATTTAAATGTCACGTGAAGAACAACACCGGCCTGGTTCTCGGTGGTTGCCCACATATATTTTCTTTGGGTTCGTTATTACCCTCTGTCTTCCCCTTTACAAGATTGTCCCCAGGACGGTTCACTGATGACCCCACCCATATGAAGACTGTTTCTACATGAAGACACCTAACTGACTATAATAGAACAACCTTATAAAAAGGAAAATCTAGAATCTTTATTGGAGATTCTTTCTTGAACACACAGATGAACCAACAGACAAACAGACATACAGCAATGGACAGTCAATTGGGTGAGAGTAGTCTGTTTGACTTTCTCATCATTCCACCTGGGTATGTCAGTGATATCTAATGTCAGTGTGTATAGCCAGGCGGTAAGACACATTCACCTGATCCTGTATGATGCCTCCTGGAACCTTGAATTTGGACCACTTAATGTTCACCAGCCACTTGGCTTTTAACACAATGTAAAGTCACTGCACACAGGTCCACAGCAAATATGCAAACAAGTTCAATGTGTCAACCGCACACAGGCCACTGCAAATAGGCACTCAGGATACAGTACTTGATACAGAACACAGCAAAGGGCACTCGCCCACAGAAGCATCCAATAACAATAAAGGGCACTCGCCCACAGCAACATCAAAGGGTTCCTGTAAACAAGAACAAGCCAGGTGTACCCATCCATCACACCCTTGCACAATACACACTATATCAACATGCCACATTGACTCCTTTTATTTCTTGTGGTCAGCCCTTGAGCTGAGACCGCATCGTATGTCTGAACTCCCAGACATATCTCACGGACAGATTATGGTTACGGCTCCTGGTAATCCTAACTTAAGTCCAGTAGCTTTTCAGCCACGCATCTTATCCCTAGTAAATAGTAAATAGGATAACACATTCCCTACCATCTCATACCTAATAGATAATAGATGTAGTGACAGGTCCATTTATGAGGATGGTAAAGTTCCAAACCTCTCATGGAGATCATCAAGTGTTATAGTCTGGATCATCCTTCCTAATCACCATTTTGTCCCTTCAGGAGAGTAGATAAGCCTATTAGGATACCTCAGGTCAGTACTCCATTACACCTCCAAAGTTAATAGAAGATACTCAAGCTACATTGATAACTAACCTGAAATACTGAATGAAAGACCAGACAAACAACAGAAGAGTTTCGGGTTCTTGTGTTTGTCACTTCCCACCTTTCTGCCTCGGATACCTTGATTTCTGTTATGTGTGGGTGTATGAATATATAGACACACATCACCTGAATAAATTCCTTTGTCTGCTTAGAAATTGTGTCAACTCAAACATCCCATACAATCTGGTTCCGATGAAAGTATAGAGACAATAGAAAGATAGGCCCGCTTGACAAAGTATTCCCTTCTCAGTAAGGGAAGTATATAGTCAGACAACACTGATGAAATATCCACGCGATACGTGAGTGGGTGTTTCCTCACCTCTATACTGGCCCACAGTTCATTCCCTGGTAGGTGTAAAGATATCTTCCCCCCTCTGACTAAGCCCAGTTAAATAACAACAGGCCCATAGGTTGATAACTTCCCATCCTACATATTTGGGTTTCACCGTAATTAACGAGAAACGCATGTGGTTCTCGATCGTCACATGAGTGCTTGACAAGTACTAGTTTCAACCACGCCACATGATGATGATCAAAACATACTAATGTCAACATATTCATTAAGGGAATCACATTAAAGCTCTGTTCAAGAGAAAGCTCTCCGTCCGAACAACAACTTCCTCAAATTCTCCATTTTCGAGATAGGGCATCGAATGTATTGTTAATTTGCCTCAACCAGACTGCTCCACTGAGCCGGCCAACAAAATACATTCCGCCATGTTCTGTTGAACACTTAATCTAGGTCATAGTACACACACAGGCCTACTACACAGTCAGCATGCCTGTTTAACTAACAGCCGGTGTCCGCTGCCGCTAGGTCAAAGTGTAAATATCGATCAGAGCACAGGATACGGCGCAACTGGCCGACCTGGTCAAGAATTGACCCACCAAGGAAATACCAACTATAGTTAAGTGACGCCAAGAATACAATTGTGTTACCTTTAAAGTGTAGGAACAACTATTCAACAGACATCGACCAGGTATTCATCAAGCTCTGGGTTGTAGGTTTCCTCTGGATCATTAAAAGGCATATCATGACACAGCTGGTCAAAGACACGGCCTCTCGTCTCAAAGACAACAATGCCACCACTCTAGATCAATCTATAATTCCATAAGAACTGCATAGATTACAGCTGGCTGACACGGCCGTGAAAGGATAGCTACAACACCATTAGCTCTGGAACATTCTCCAGCTCCCCGTGATGTCAGTTATACCGCTGGCTACAGAAGTGGCCTCCTTTCTTGACGACTGTCTACCAAATGCCTATTCGTGTCAACTCCCGAAGAACACAATCTCCGGAGTCTACCGAATACTTCCGAGAATTACCCCCACGAAAGTGAAGGCAACCCAGCATTCCCCGAGTTTTAGCAGAGTGTGCGATTTACAACAGAAAAGATCAAAGCACACTCAAAGAATTGAGTTATGACAGAACAGATCTACGCACACTCAAATAGTTGCGTTATGATTCTTGGGACCCGTGAAATTCATGCCAATCCCGATTCATAACATCAAGGACCCAGACGACGGTCCCAACTTTTACTCGGAAATTCCCCTCTCCCTCGTCTTAAAATGTGGCCTAGCCGCCAAGACGGGGTGGGGTAGAGTTGGGGCTGTGTTGTCCCATCTGAGACGCACTTGCGTTTCGCGACAGTAATCACTAGACCACGCGGCACACGCTGGACACGGCCAAATTATCACAACAAAATATTACACCGTCACCCATCGTAGGCTTTAGCTCAAGATTTGCCCGATCGCCGCGACTGACGTCCGTTAATCGATGTGGATCCGAACGATCAGGACTTCTCACTGGCAAGGTACACCAGGCCGCCTAAAGTCCAGCGAGTAATAATCAAATTGATTTATTTGGTTGTTTCGGAATTTGAGATTTAAAATATTGAGCACAACTCACTACTGGCAACGCTGATCGTATTCTGGTATGAACCTAAGACATTGACGTCCACAATGACATCCACATTGACGTGGATAGGCCTTAGGTTCATACCAGAATACGATCAGCGTTGCCAGTAGTGGGTTGTGCTCAAATCTTGAGCTACAGCCTACGATGGGTGACGGTGTAATATTTTGTTGTGATAATTTGGCCGTGTCCAGCATGTGCCGCGTGGTCTAATGGTGACACACCCGCCAGTGATCTGGAGTCTGATTCCGTTTTCGGTCAAGGATATGCACAACTGACGAGCTTAAACGAGAGCGAAACTCGAGTATAGTGCTTCCACATTGACGTGGATAGGCCTTATGTTCATACCAGAATACAATTATTTAAACACGGGAATCGTCGCCGGAGCTACGGAGCACGTGCTCTGCGATTGACACATCCCTCAGAGGCTAGCGAAGAGAGAGTGAGGAGGAGAAGACGAGGAAATGGTGCGAGAAGACGGCATAGAAATAGGAGGGCAGTTGCCAGGAGAACAAGACAAAAAGTGGAGAGACTTGGTTTCAACTATGTAAGAGTGGGATAGTGGAATTGTCGCAGTGCCAGACAGAGAGGTCCTGTATTGGAGAGACTAATATATGATTTTGACGTCCTCATGCTCCAGGAGCTAAATACAGACAAATACCATTGCCCTGGGTACGCCAGTTATATAAACCCTACTGGGCAGAAGAGACATGGACAAGGTCTGCTGGTGAAGGAAGGAGTGAAGCATGTGGTACTTGACTTGAGCCAGTGGAATCACAGTGCGAGAGAGGTCCAGGGTATACAAATGGAGATTGGTGGCTTAAGTTGGAACATCATAAATGTATATGCCACAGTGGACTGTTTTGTCAGAAAGGAACATTGGGACTGGCTTAAGGAACTGGAGGAATTACCAGGTGATAGGCTACTCATATGTGAAGATTTCAATGCAAGGAACAGAGATTGGGACAGTAGTGGAGAAAACCGACAGGGAATTGCCCTTGCGGATGCCATGGAGGACTCCGATGTGGTCTGCATAAATGATTGTAGGCCGACAAGAATGGCAATGAGGCCTGGCGATGCAGACACAGCTATTGACTTGGCACTTGTCTCCCAGTCATCAGTCCTTGATGTAAAGTGGACTGTTTTGAATGACCGTGGGAGTGATCACATGCCATGCTCAGTCCTGATCTCTAAACCCAGGAAAGTTAAGGCTGGGAGAGCGCGCAACACCTTCCGGTATGATTGGACCGATTGCCTTCTTGGACGCCTCAGACAAGGGGCATGCAACAGGAGAAAGTGCGACAGACACCTCGAAGCTCACGAGAGGAAGTGGACACAGCGGAAAATGTCAAGAAAGACAAGGTGGAGGTGTTCAAGCGCTGTGCTGCAGGGGCCAAAAAGGCAAAATGGGAATGTTTCATGAAGGAGATTCGAGGTGATAAAACACTGCGAAAATTCTGGAAACTGCACAGGCAAATGCAGAGAAAAGATCGACCTATGACAGTGGGAACAATTTATAGAGATGATGGTGTGCGCGTGACAACAGACAAAGAGAAAGGGTAGGCATTTCTCCAGAGATTTTTAGAGCAGACCAATCATAATGATGGGGACACCAGGGATGCAGTTAGAGAGGAGTTATCTGGCACCACGAAGAATATGCAGTATGAAGACATCATACAGGTGGAAGATGTTAAACACATTTTGAAAAAGGCAAAAGACACAGCACCAGGGCCCGATGGGGTCAGGTATGGTCACATGAAGGGTTTGAGTGATGCAGACCTGGAGGAGATGACCGACTGCTTTAACCAGAGCATTAGGACAGCATCAGTACCGCAGGATTTGGTGCACAGCTATCTCATCCCTCTCCGAAAACCATTCAAGGATCAGTCAAAGCTTAGCGGCTTTAGGATCATCACCTTTCAAAATACATTTGGGAAGGTTTTAGAGAAGATAGTCGCTGTTAAGCTGCAGGAATTTTTAGAAAGGAAGAAGCTTTTTCCAAGAGGCCTGGGGAGCTACAGGCCAGGAAAAGATACCTGGTCAAATGCAGCCACATTTGCCTTTGATGTTTATGAGGGGATTCAGAGTAGACAGGAAACGATGGCGGAAGCGCTTGATCTCGAGGATGCGTACAATAGAGTTCGATATATTTTGATGACTGCACTGATGGAGAAGGGGGTCAATCCCTGGTTGGTGAACTGGATAGCAGCCGTCCTGCACTCTCGTCGGGTTGCTCTCCGTCTGGGTGCATGGACCTCAGAGCCACATATGTTAACCCTGGGACTGCCACAGGGATCTGCAGTCTCACCGGTGCTCTTTAATGTGTATACGAGCAAGATTGAAAACCTAGAAGCACCAGGGGTTAGAAGAATACTAACATTTGCAGATGATATTCTTGCATATAGGCATGGGAGAGATAGGGAGCAAACAGCCCAGGAGTTACAGGCGACAGTAAATAAAGTGATTGACTGGTGCAAAGAAATGAGTGCTGTCATCCACCCGGAAAAGGCGGCTGTTTTGTGGTGCTCTCTGGACAACAGGATTGTAAGAGCTGATGTCCCAAGCCTCGCGATAGATGGTAGAAATGTCAGCAGAGAGAACAAACTGAAGTATCTGGGGATCACATTTGACAGGAGCCTATCCTTCAAGGACCACGTGGAGACGGTTGTGACAAGATCTCAAAAGGTACTCAGTGCACTTAAAACTATGGCCGCAATGGACACAGAGCAGAGAATGCTTTTCACACTATACCAGCACTTGATCCTCTCAGTAATTGATTATGGATTAGGTCTGCTCACTGTCTCAAAGAGTCAGCTGTTGAGGTTAGAGAGCATACAGAACGAAGCTATGCAGGTCATTCTGGGATGCACTAGAGACACCCCGGTTGTGTGTGTGCGTTACATCCTTGGTCTGCCGACTGTCGCTGGTAGGCTCAAGGTGATGCAGCGAAGGCATACCTCAGAGTAGCTGCAGACACAGAAAACCCACTGGATGAGGCGCTGGCGCAGTTAAGGGTCGGCGACTGATAAGAGGGAAATCATGGATGGCCCAGGCGGAGGATACGATCAGACAGGTGTGCCCCTTGGAGAACATTAGGTGTGGAAAGGAGTGGGTCAGAGTGCCAGCGGAGCAGACTTGTGCAAAGTTATAATCACATTAAACCGGGAGTGCAGGGATTGGCCAGCAGGGGCCACGGAAGTGAAAATCCAGCAACTAATTCACGACAATGCTCACTGGGGTGATGTGATTATCTACACAGATGGTTCGGTGTCAAGAGGTGAGAGAAGGGGTTGGGGGTTCATAGCCAAAGCTAATGATCGATGTTTGGGGCAGGAGAGCCTGGCATATGATACCACAACATCCAGCTTAAGAATGGAGGTGGAGGCGGTCACTGCGGCTCTCCGCTGGATGGAGAATACGACACACATACACACATCGCGATTGTAACTGACTCAGAAAGCATGCTGAGGAGGGTGAGGACGGACAGGCTTCGTGCGGAGTGGCTTGCTTCACTTTGGAGGTCACGGGTGACAAGCATCGCCTGGATCTTTTCTCCGGGGCATGCCGGTGTGCTGGGAAATGAACAGGCGGACAGATTGGCTGGCTCTGCAGAACTTGGTGGAGTACTGATACATGACAAGGCAGACGTTGTTGCGGACTTGTGGGAGCACGTGCACATCTCTGAGGAGCAAATGGATTACCATGGTCTGGCAAGAATGAGACAGCGAGGAGTGACGAGGGGATCTGACCGACGCTCAACGCTCAGAGGAAAGGCGAGACGGACTTATAATCAGATTGCTACTGGTACTTTTAGTGTTGGAACTCTTCGCTGGCTCCTGAGGATGGGGTCGGAGCACTTATGGGAATGCCCCGAATGCTGTGATGTCGATTCCTAAATCAATCAATCAATCAACCAGAATACAATCAGCGTTACCAGTAGTGGGTTGTGCTCAATATTTTAAAAATAATTTGCTCTAGATAAAGAAAACTACAACAAGAAAGAGACATACTTATCTTTGAAAAGGATAAACTGGCAACCGAATTAGTAATGAAAGAAAAAGAGCTAGAGGGTAATCTAAAAGTAAAAACACTTGAAAAAGAGAAAGAGGCCGAAATAGCTCAAGCTTAATTAGCAGCCAAAACTTTGGACCCCATTGAAAAGTACCAAGGTCTCATCAGAAACTTTTCACAAGGAGATACAATATCCACCTGGGTAACCAACTTTGAGGTGTATGGGCAATACTATTTCTTATACATCTTGCCATCGGACCTTTAAATGTCGTAGAGGTCATACCCGAGAACCTGTGAACTAACTACAAGTATATTAAAGAACGGGTATTGGCACATTTTAACTTGATCAAGGGCGCCGAATGCTAATTAGACCTTCTTAGATTATGTTTTAGAAACACATTCACTGTTCCACAAGAGTCTTAAATCAGCCAACGTCAGCTCAGATTTTAACAAATTGCGTGACCTCATGTTGAGTGACAAATTAATTTCTTCTGTGCCAGAAGCCATGTCTACATTTCTGGTTGAGAACAAGTGTACGTCAGTGCCTGATATGGAGTCAAAAGGCGAGGAATATTATAATGCACATATAGATACAATAGTGGACCTAACAGATTCTTTAAATATTGTCAGCAAACAAGAGGAAGAGGGCCATATGTCATGAAAAGTAACCAACATACAGATCCTTACAGAACAAAAAAGGTTACATGATGCAATGCCAACATTGCAAAAGACAACATGGTTCCCTTGAGATGTGCGACAAGAACCCGAATTACGACTCTTACATGAGAAATCTATCATCACAGAGATTACGCAGATATGCTTTTTTTATAAAAACAACACCAAATGTCATCTGTGTAATATCTCCGGGCACATAGCCAAGGCTTGTAAGATCAGACACTTGAAGAAGCCAGCACAGCATACGTAACGACGAGTATTGAAGATGACGAACACGAAGACACAAAAGCAGCTATATTAGAGACATTCCCCAATGACATACAGTGCGACGTTTGTAACCAATTTCATGAAAACGGTAGCCTGACGTGTGGCCATTGCATAAAAATAGAGGAAGCTAATGCGGTAATCATCCAGGAGGCACCCTCAAGGTACATCAATCATGGGTTAATGGATCGCCAACAACGTGTGTTAGACACTGGCGCATCCATAGTAGGGGTAGACCGAAGACTGGTAAATAGGAAAGACTACACAGACAAAAGCGCTACCTCCAGAACATTCAGAGGTACTGTAGAAAGATACAAGATCACATGGATCACAATAATATGTCCCTATTATGAGGGAAGACTATGTGCAACAGTACTGCCTAACCCATGCGCAGGCCTGATTGGGAACATCCCACAAGTGTGGGATTGTACTAATGAAGAATCAGTCCAGTGGGAAATAAAGAGTGTGCCAGCCAATGCAGTCAAATGAAGGCAAGTTAGAAAGAAGAAGAAGATAGGCAGGTCATACATCAGGTTAGCCCAAAGGACAACACACAGGTCCCAGTAACAGTGGCAATAGACTTTAGTACACATCAAACAGAGGAAATAACATTACGAGCAGTTAAATTTAAAACAGACAAGTCTCAAATAAATAAGCTAAGACCTTACTCTGTCCGACAGTCAGAGGTAACACTAATATTGAGAAAATCTACAACCCCTCGAGATACACAAAGCTCGATCATTATTGAACAAAAACAAACTCGGCACATATGGAGTGTCTTTCTCCTCCAAATGAAATCAACAAATAACACAGGAATATAAATTAAAACTCACAACACCAGCCAAGATTCAATCAAATTTTATTGACAAACAACACACATTATTATGCTAATAACTTAAATCACCCAACAGGAGTAGGTCAAGATGGCAGTGGAAACCGCACTCACTACGATTCGGAGATGTAACTATATGTTGATCAACGAGCTACTGCTAAACATGGAGTGGTTTTCTTTTGTTGCATCCAGAAAAAAGTGAAAGCCATTATCAAAATTAAATTTTTATCGGAATGGATAATACTAGTACAGATCAAAGAAGGAAATAGAACAACAACTTTTATACAAACATACGCCCCATGTAACGACACTTAAGACAAAGACGAGCATTTTGATTAACTTGCAGATACGTTAAATAATGTCAGGGAGACAGATGAATTTATTGTGATGTGTGATTTTAAGGGATGAATATGCACACAAACAGCACCGTGGAATGAATGCATGGGGCCATTCAGCGACACAGAGACTGAATGTAACAGCAATGGTCAACAACTACTCAACATGTGCTCCGAACACGGACTAATAATAGCAAATAGTTTTTTTTTTTTTTTTCAACATCGTCGTAGCCACAACGAAACATGGTATAAATGGAATGACATAGAGCAAGCATCTCAAATTGATGTTATTCCACTTAGGAAATCAGACAGAAGACTACTATTAGATTCAAGTGCACTCCCAAATACAGACGTTGATACTGATTACAAACCAGTCATAATAAAAATGATACCGACATACAGGAAAATAAGAAACACATATGATCAATTATTGGATGCGTCAGGAAAATATGGAAGACGAATTCAATCAAGAAATAAAAAAATAAAAAACACACATAAGAACATCCTGATTACTACTCAAGCGTAGATAAAGAATGGACAATTTTTAAGGCTGTCATGCTCGACACACTGGAAAATAAATGTGGAACAAAGAAAGTAATACAGGGCAACAGATTAAGAACAGCTTGGTGGAACAACGAAGTTAAAGATAGCATATTAAAAAAGAAGGTAACATTAAAAAAATGGATCAAAATTACATCTGAACAAGACTATGTTACTTATAGAATAGCACGACGAGAAGCCAAACGAACAATTAGAGCATCTAAAGATGAATCCTGGCGATTATACGGTTAACAGATGATGACCCTTAGCAAGACTGCCAAAGAGAATTTTATAAATGTGTCAATACAATGAGAAACAGAGATGCATGCTACAAACCAACCAACATCACAAACAGCAAAATAGGTGTACAAATATTTAATCCACAACAAAGATTAGCAGGAAGGGCAGAATACTTTCAAGAACTACTTAACCCCACACATAACATAGAAAATCTCACTTTTGTGCCTAAAAGTCATAGACAACTCGAACCAAATTTCATACCCGCAGAAGTCAAAGCAGTTATACAGAAAAGTCCTAAAAATATCACCGGGTCCAGACGAATAACCACAGAACCTATTCAGGCCTGTGGGAAAACAGGAATTAAATGGCTAACAAGACTTTTTAATATAGCATGGGAACAATGAAAAGTCACAGATGATTGACAACAGGCAACAATTATTGTCAGACAAATATGTGAAAAAAAATTATTGAATAAAGTGACCAGCAGAATATTGTGTTTGTAGATCAGGAAAAGGCTTTCGATAGAGTAGACAGATACAAATTATGGACCATCCTTGAAGACTATGGGATACAAGGGCAACTACTAGAAAACATCATATTCATGAACCACTCGAGCCGAAGTGCAGTAAGAACACAAGCAGGTATATCAGATATGTTCAGTCAATACAGGAGTGAAACAGGGCTGTTCACTTTCTCCTCTTCCTTTAATATCTACGTGGACAGAATATCCAAACAAGCAAGCCTAGACAGAACAGATTCAGAAAATTTAGAACTCCTTACTCCAGATGAAACAACTGATCCATAGGAAATAAATGAACTTTTATTTGCAGACGATCAGTGCCTGTTTTACAGCAATGAGGGCAGACTACAAAATCATATTAATAATCTGAGTTCAACATGCAGCAGATGAGTATAAAGACAGCCAAAACCGAAGTAATGCAAGATAGCAGATCGCCGGGCCCACTAAGTATGCAGATAAATAACACAACTCTGAAAAAAGTTAAAGAATTCAAATATCTTGGAAGTATGATCACAGAAGATGGCAGATTGTACAGAGAAATCGAAATCAGATGCCAAAAAGCTAGTGCACTCATATATCACCTATCACTTTTACTTAAACATCCAAATATACCCATGTCCGCAAAACGACAGATAATAAACAACATATTCACACCAACCCTGTGCTGTCAATCTCAAACTTGGACTCTATCCAAATCACACTTTCGCAAAATCAACTCCTGCGAGATGAGATGCCTGAGGAGAGCTGCCAACTTAACAATCCGAGACCGAGTAATAAATGCTGTTATCAGACAGACAGTGGGATCAAAACCTTGTGCCACATTTATTGAAAGACAGAAGATCAAGTGGTTTGGCCATGTCGTTAGAATGCAACACCATCACCTACCATCATTGGCCTTAAATCAAAGATCATCTGCGACGAGGCCAAGAGGACGTCCAAGAAGAGAATGGATTGACGACATCAAAGACATTGTACAATCACACGGAATGACACTATTCAGTGCCGCCCACCAGACATTGTAGCGCAAATTATTCCTCCCCACGCCGCTTGACGGCAGAAGTGGATGATGATGATGATGATGATGATGATGATGATGATGATGATAACCTATGGTGAATGGGCAGTCAACTGGGTCGAATGGGTGGCTAAACACATCTGTTCACAAACGATCAAATATATCACAACATGGTTGAATACATTAAGAGGTGACTACAGAAAGCAGCTTAAAATTATTAGCAACTCCTTAAGAGTTTGATACTAACCCTACTATTCCAATTATTGTGTGCAACATATAACTGGCTTAAAATTGCAACATGTTTTCATTCAACGAGGTTCAATCAACCAATCTTGGGCCATGCCGGAAAGCGTGGGCGGTCATGACTTGCCATTTCACTCTATCACCAAAGTCGTGGATCAGCTCAGTGTTCCTGTCTCATCCATGCCATGTAGCCAAGCCATCCAGGTATTTTCCTCTCGGTCTTCCTCTTGGTCTGTTCCCTTCGATCTTGCCAGTTGTCACTAAGTTCTCCAATCCCTTTCTTCTCATAACATGTCCAAACAATTTTGACTGTCTACTTCTAATTTCTCTAATCAATTTACGATTTTCATTTGTCTCCTGTAGTACTTAGTCATTAGTTTTCTCTCTGTCCGTGGTATTCTTTGCATTTTCCTCAGGCACCACATTTCTGCAGCCATCAGAAGTTTTTCAGCTTGACTGATCATTGTCAAAATTTCACATCCATACAAAAGAACAGGCTCTATGCATCCCCTCAACACTCTATTTCTCCTTTCAATTGACATCTTTTTATTGGACAGAATGTTTTTCATCTTGCTAAAGGCTACTTTCGCCATGGTGATTCTTGTTGTAATCTCTTCAAGACATCTCCCATCAGATGTTATGACTGTTCCGAGATAATTGTACCGATTCAATTGTTGAAGAATATTCCAATTTACTTGTATATTACATTGTGGTACTTCTTTTTTCCTCGTGACGACCATAACCTGTGTCATTTTATGAAGTTAACACATACATTTAGAAACATACATTCAGAAAACACATACCACAATAACAAGAAAAATCATTGGGTACCAGAATTCAAAGTTTAGTTTATTTTCTATTCTCCTATGTCATTAATAAGGAATGATTCGAAAAAATAAACCCAAGTTAGGTTATCAAAATTCTGAAATATTAAAGCTACCAACACCAAGAAGAAAGTCAGGAGTGTGTTGGGACTGATAAATTACTATCAAACGTTCATTCCAACTTTGCTGACATGACAGCTGCTTTCTCTGAATTACTTAAAAAAGGACAACCTACTAAATTCAAATGGACTGACAAACAACAATCTGCGTGAACAAATAAAAAAAAACTATTCAGTAATCAACCTATTCTAAAGCTACCTGACATAACGAAAGATTTCATATTGCAAACATACGCAGGTTACTATGCAATTTCAGCTATTTTGCTTCAACTTCACAACTTACGACTGTCCTCTATTTCAGCAATAACCTATCAGAAATTCAAAGACAGTATGCTATTACAGAACTTGAATCTGTAGCTCTCAACAAATTCTCTAAATATCTAATTGAAAAGAAATTCTTAGTTCTATCTGACAAAGAACCTGTAAAAGTCTTCAAAGAAGGAGACCCTAAGAATTCCAGAATACACATATGGTCTCTTCTATTACAAAACTACGACTCACCTGAAAAAACAACACCTTAGCAGACTTGTTAAGCAGACTATAGGGAACATTACTCAAATACTATAAGACTGTTACAATCTGTGTGCATAATTGTCAGAATGGAGTTACAGAGTGCTCCGGATATAATTCCATATCTCTGAATTTCTGAACAAAATGTTTACAAATCATATAAATCAATTTGACGATTTATTTTCTTTAATTAACTTAATTACTATAGATATTTACATATTTTTCCCATTTATAAATTACCAGATTGTGCGAATGATGAGTGTAAGATCGTGACCACCAGATAATTAAGTTGTTAGGCAAAAGTATGTGGCAGGCAAAGCTTACATATTAGGCCTGTGAACCTATCCGACATATATGAAGATCAACAAACCCATAACACAGTTGAAACAAGAATTCTGTGGAACTGCGACATCACATAGTGCTAGCAAAAAGTACAGTTAACTTAAGAATTTCATTGACATCCATTAACAAAATTACATCATAAACCATATATGTCAAATTATCCATCATCCATGATCACATCATCATATCATGAAGACATATCAGTAATTTATAAATCATTAATCAACTAGAAAATCACACCATCAAAGCATATAATTCGTATAAATCTATAAGTATCACAGTATGTAAGGGAATGAAATTTAATAAGAATCATCTAAGATGTCACAAAAAGTCAAAACACATTTTTCAGTTCAAAGAATAATATTTTTATTTTTATTTTTCAATGCTCAAAAACAAAACACTAACAATTTCACGAACGGCTTTATCCCAAAATAACAAACATACATAACATCACAGTGTAGAAATAACAAAACAGATAAGATGAATATGGTATCAAACATAATGGAATGAAAGAACGAGGGAATGTGAGAATTGATTTTCTAAGAATGATATAAACATGGCATCACATTCATGATAAATAGATGCTGTAACACATCCTTTTTTACTTTCAAAGGATGAGTATAACTCATTCACAGATTGTTACAAGTATTTAGACTTCGTTTTCTAAAACATGTTTAAAGACTTTGCTTCATTGTATCGAATCAAGGATACAAGATATACTGACTACATGTTCGAAGTGATTACCACGACCTATATACTGGCCGGTCTCTGTGGCTGAAGGGCTTGTGAACGCGGTTTGTGAGCCCGTATACCCGGGTTCGAAACACGGCGGTGCTGGTTTTTTTCGAAAAAGGTATAGAGGCCGGTCGTTCAGAAAGCAATGGCAAACTACTGAACGTAACACTTGCCTAGTACATCAACAGCAGCTGAAAATGCTGGTGTTGACTGCAACGTCCCGTAAGGGATACGCAACACAATTATTTTTTAATATATACTGGACATAGAAGATCACAGAAGAACATGACAAAAATGAATATAAATTGCAGAGAATGAAAGGTTGATGAAAAGGAAATTAAGAGAAAGAATGTATAATAGAATTGTCAAACAATATTTACAATGAATGTAAAGTTATAATGTTACTATCTATGTAAGTGCATAGTAGATTGTGTTAACATTGGGGTACATAATTGCATTGGTGTTCACAATCATATTTGTGAACCCCAGTTAACATCGATGCATATAATTGCATTGGTGCATATATTTACATTTCAACCTTTGATAGCACCCGCCGACTGGTGCCGTGGTGTCTGGGTTTTACGTTTGATCTGTACATCAAAGCTTTCTCAGACCTAGCATTACAGGGGCGTGCGTGGTCAAAATGTATTTTTCTCTTGTTTTCAATCTTATTGCATTTCTATCAGGTTCTGGTGGACATTTATTCTTTTAGAGAATGATAGAAAAATATTGTGGGCTCTTTAATTCCTTTTGAACTTGTGTCATTCGGATGCTGACCGAAGTCGCCTCGTCACATAGCTCCCCAATTTAAGTAGGTTCAGTAATTACGCCTATAACAGCGCCTCGGCAGCATTCAAGAATGTATCTAAGTTCTCTCCCTTTTAGAACTGCCTCCAAGTCTGGGTTCCCAATATTCCTTGTGGCAGTGGGTTGTTCTATGAGTCAAAAGAAATATCCCATGTCCATCATCCCAGGATAAATCTTGCAAATCTTTGTTCCTGGTTTCATGTAGGATTTCCCGGCTATTGCTCGGTAATGTCCTGTCCTCTGGAGGTTTCACTTTTTCCCAGCTGGGAAATTGCAAAATGTATAACAAGATTCTCCTGCGCCGCAGAGAGACTGTTATTGTCCACTCAATTTCTGGCCCTTTTCCTATAAGCAGAGGAAGTGCCATCAGTGTTTTCTTAAAAGAATTGGTTGCAGTAATGTTGTTCATTTTCTTTTCCTCCGTCGGCCAAAGATCATAATAAAATCCTTCAATCTCCTCCTTTTGGCAGGAAATTTGCGAAACATCATAATTTTATGATGTGTATCTAACTCGTACTTGCCTCTTTCTTGGCAGGGCGTCTGTTTACTCCTTCCTGATTTAAGAGTTGTCTTCCCTTGATAAATCTTTATCCAGGTGTGTTCCTCTTCAACAGAGTTCCATTTTGAATCTGTGTTTGAAAGTATTAGTCTAGTAGAAGTTGTCCAGTTTTGAGAAATCTGGTGGTTCCCCAAGAACTGTGAATTTGTATCACTCCTTGTAGAAGTATACATAAACAGCTGTTCTACACATCCAACATTGGTTGAAGTGAAAGGTAAACAAGGTCCTGAGTGTTGAGTATACCAACCGCTCCTGGCTTGTTCCGCTGCAGAGTCCATCAACTGTGATCCCCTATTAGCTTCAGCTGTGTTGATGATAGGTATTACCTTCATCTTGTCCAAAGAAGTAGTTTCTTCTTTGTTGGTAGCAGACATGTTTATCGTCCCTGAATCAGAGTCCGTAGCTATAATCTACATGAATGCTTTGTATATCTTGAATTTCCTTTGTGAAAGACTCCAAGATATTGACATCGTAAGAATTCTCCTCCATGTCTTGTTTTTCCTCCATGGCCGGGCTCTCTTGTGCCAAGTCCAATTGAGGTATTCTCTCCCTGGTCTTGTTTTCTTGTGCCAAATCCAATAGAAGTGAATGTTGTGGGGTGTCATTTTCAATGTCATCTCCCACCTGAGATAAGTAATTCAAACTGATAATTATTTCATCTTGTGTGGCCACACCGTGAGAAACAATGGAATCCTGTTTTACATCCATTCCAGTCTCAGCTGAATTCATTTCCACTCCTAATTTCTCATAACTGAAGGGAATAAAAGAGTCGGGTAAGGTCTCGCCTTCGATCTCTTTAATAGTTTTCCTCAGGTCCTCCTCCTCCTGGATTTTTCTCCTTTGGGAAGTCTTAGGAAGCTCCTGAGATTGCTGGGTTGCCAAGCCAGCTAATCCGCTTTCATTGCAGTGTAAACATTTATCACGTTTGTGACTGTTTACCGTACGCTTGGTACATTTATTCCTATTCCGTTTATTTTTCGGAATTGAGGTGGGAAGCATCTACCTTTCTGTGCCCAAGTTTTTGTTTTTCTGAGCCATGGGGATTTGCAAAGGAATGCATGCCTCTTCTTTGTGACGGTCAGCTTCCCCGCTTTCTATCAGAGTTTCGGCTTGAGTGATTGGCGTTTCCTCAATCGAGCTGGTAGATTCCTCCACGTTCAGTATTTCAATTTGCTTCTTCTTAATCTCATCTTCTTCAGCTTCGTGACACATATCTGCTTCTAATTCTGCAAGTCTTTTCATCATTTGTTCATCTTCTTTGTCCCACCAATCCATTTCATCTCTAATAAATAGTTCTAGCTTCTCTCCTATTAAGCCGAGCCTTATGCCCCATCCTCTAGCGGACTCTAAGAAATCTGTGCATGCATCCATGAAATCTTCTCAGCTTAAACTCAGGCAAGTAATTATATTATTACCCTACACAGAGCTAGTTAGATTTATGCTAGAGCAGGATAGTGACAAGAGGAACTGACACTGCTATGAGAATGATAGTAGTGAATTTGAGTGAGAAAGTTGATGCAAAGCAGTCCGTCATACACTGAAGTAATTATGCATTATCAAATTATTCCTGATTAAATCAAATGATAAAACATGTAATCCAAAAATCATCAAGAAAATCATCAATAAACTAATTAATATCAATAATTAATGTGATTATTAATTCTACAGTGGTGAATGATGTATATTAACTCATATGATATTATCCGTTATTAACTTTTTAACAAGTTATTTAAATTCTACAAACTTCCCTAGAAACAAATTCCTAAGTTAATACTTAGCAAATGTTATGGGTGAAGAATGAAAGAAGGGTTTATGAAAATCAATAGTCTAGAATTTATTCTCTGATTCTATCATGGACAAGAAGTCCTAATGTGTCAAAATCTTGCTTACGATCAAGCAAGCTATTACATTAGAAATACATGATAACTAACTAAAGCTGCTAAGAATGTAAGTGAGAATGACCTAGGTTCTATCCATGGGCAAGACCAGAATAATACCAGACTAACAGATTTGAAATAGGTTCATTCCTATAGTACAAGTGTAATCTTCCCGTTGGATTTTCATACTTCGTTGTATGTGGACCCAGCTAGTCCAGTAGCTATCAGCGGTGTTTGCAATAAGCAAACCATGCAACTACTGCGCGACCAGAAAATAAATATATTAAAGATACAGGTCAAGCTATAAGACATCTCTGTTTTGAGGTGTCTTCAACATCTGCTACCAACCGTAACTGATCGGATAGACACATGTCGGTCCCAACTTCAGTACTTCTGATCCACGCATGGCTGACCTTGACCTGTGATGTTGTTCGTCTGGCCTCATGACGATTAACTATATGAAATTTCCATTCTATCAAAATTTCAATCACACAAATTGTTTCCCTTGAAAGGCAAATGATGTAATTACACATGGGCGATCATTTCCGAACTTTCAAAATAAATAAGTAAATTACATTCAAATCTTCCGTTCTAAGCGTCATAGACTGATGCTTCTTATCAATAGCGACCAAATGGTGCCATTGCTAACAAGTTAATCAAATTATGATTCTTAGATTACAATTAATAAAATAACTAAATTAAATGTAAATATTGAGCACAACCCACTACTGGCAACGCCGATCGCATTCCGGTATGAACCTAAGGCCTATCCACGCCAATATGGAAGCACTATACTCGAGTTTCGCCCTTGTTTGAGCTCGTCAGTAGTGCATATCCCTGACCGGATCCGGAAACAGTCCCGGATCACGCGTGTGAAGCGGGTGTGTAACCACGCGGCACACACTGGACACACCAAATTATCACAACAGAACACCACAACGCTACCCATCGTAGGCTATGCTCAAGATTGCCCAATCGCCGCGACCGACGTCCGTCAATCGATGGGACCCGAACGATCAGGACTTCTCACTGGCAAGGAACACCAGGCCTCCTAAATCCAGTGAGCAATAATAAATTGATTATGTGGTTGCTTTCGGGATTTGAAATTTAAATATTGAGCACAACCCACTACTGGCAACGCCGATCGCATTCCGGTATGAACCTAAGGCCTATCCACGTCAATATGGAAGCACTATACTCGAGTTTCGCCCTTGTTTGAGCTCGTCAGTAGTGCATATCCCTGACCGGATCCGGAAACAGTCCCGGATCACGCGTGTGAAGCGGGTGTGTAACCACGCGGCACACACTGGACACACCAAATTATCACAACAGAACACCACAACGCTACCCATCGTAGGCTATGCTCAAGATTGCCCAATCGCCGCGACCGACGTCCGTCAATCGATGGGACCCGAACGATCAGGACTTCTCACTGGCAAGGAACACCAGGCCTCCTAAATCCAGTGAGCAATAATAAATTGATTATGTGGTTGTTTCGGGATTTGAAATTTAAATATTGAGCACAACCCACTACTGGCAACGCCGATCGCATTCCGGTATGAACCTAAGGCCTATCCACGTCAATATGGAAGCACTATACTCGAGTTTCGCCCTTGTTTGAGCTCGTCAGTAGTGCATATCCCTGACCGGATCCGGAAACAGTCCCGGATCACGCGTGTGAAGCGGGTGTGTAACCACGCGGCACACACTGGACACACCAAATTATCACAACAGAACACCACAACGCTACCCATCGTAGGCTATGCTCAAGATTGCCCAATCGCCGCGACCGACGTCCGTCAATCGATGGGACCCGAACGATCAGGACTTCTCACTGGCAAGGAACACCAGGCCTCCTAAATCCAGTGAGCAATAATAAATTGATTATGTGGTTGTTTCGGGATTTGAAATTTAAATATTGAGCACAACCCACTACTGGCAACGCCGATCGCATTCCGGTATGAACCTAAGGCCTATCCACGTCAATATGGAAGCACTATACTCGAGTTTCGCCCTTGTTTGAGCTCGTCAGTAGTGCATATCCCTGACCGGATCCGGAAACAGTCCCGGATCACGCGTGTGAAGCGGGTGTGTAACCACGCGGCACACACTGGACACACCAAATTATCACAACAGAACACCACAACGCTACCCATCGTAGGCTATGCTCAAGATTGCCCCAAAAACCCCCCCCCGCCGGGGGCCCCG
>JACEFZ010008854.1:0-92315 GCA_014155875.1 Cepaea nemoralis | reverse complement strand
ACCACCCCCTAACATGAGTACCAGGACCACCCTAACATGAGTACCAGGACCACCCTAACATGAGTACCAGGACCACCCTAACATGAGTACCAGGACCACCTAACATGAATACCAGGACCACCCTAACATGAATACCAGGACCACCCTAACATGAGTACCAGGACCACCCCTAACATGAGTACCAGGACCACAGCCTAACATGAGTACCAGGACCACCCAGCCTAACATGAGTACCAGGACCACCCTAACATGAGTGCCAGGACCACTCTAACATGAGTACCAGGACCACCCTAACATCAGTACCAGGACCACTCTAACATAAGTGCCAGGAACACTCAGCCTAACATGAGTGCCAGGAGATGTCCTGGAAAGTACAAGCGACCGGCGTGATACCGACCACATGACGCGCTAAATGCCGTTTGTTCTATAGAAATATAACGCTATTTCCATAGGCCTATTTGTTGTTCGTGTGGCATGTCAGAGGGACCTTAACTTACTATTCTAATCAGGCGCCGCTTCATGAGTGTTCGTTGTTTACTAGTAATTGTTTTACTTGTTCTCTGTGTTTCTCTCCCATACACCAGCACAGATGTGACGTTAAAGTTTCACATTTTCAGGTTCAACTTTAATTCTTTGGACTTCCACAAATGATTTCGTATGAATGCTCCTCTTGCCTGTTTTTACTCTTATGCTAGTGTGTATCTTTTACTTTCTCTCTTTCTATATTGTTACCTAAATATGTGTATGATTCCAACTCTTGAATTGAGGTTTCACCACGAAAGTTCGGATTATCATTTGCTTGATTTATTATAATTATTTTGTCTTTCCTTTACACATTTTAGACGTAATTGTTGTGACCACCTATCAGGTGTATTTGGTTTGTCTTGTATCCGATTTCGTGTGCCCAGCAGGAAGACAGTATTTCAGCGAAATCTAGATCATCAAGCTGGTCTCTCAGAGACCTCTGAATTCCCTTTCTGATGGAAGTTACTGTTCTCTTCATAATTCAGTCTACAATGGGTAGTACAGGTGTTGTTTTTTCAAACACATTATTTGATTTTCCGTCGTGTGGAACTCTGCACTTTTTGTCACGTTGCCTTTATTTAATTAATTATCACCTGTAGATTCCCGTAGTGCCTCATCAATGTCCATAGATATTGCCTATCAATGCTGTCAAAAGCCTTTTCATAGTCCACAAATTCAATATAAAGTAGCGAATGTATTTCAATGCTTTTCTCTATTACTATGCTAATGCGGTTAACCTTCTGTACATCCCATAATTGTTTGTCAATAGCTTCTCTAAATATGTCCAAAATGATCATGCTTAATATTTTCCCAAGAAATGACAATAACATGACTCCTCTATAATTGTCGCACTCTTGGCGGTCCCCTTGCCTTTCAAGTTTCACAAAATATCCTTCTCTCCATTCTACTGGTATGTCTTCAGTCTCACAGACTCTATTAAATAATTTGTGCCGTGATCTAGTTGGTGTATTTATATTAGACTTAATAGTTTCTGCTAGTATACTGATGGGACCTTTCAGGAGTTTGAATTGTTTTTTTTTTTTTATTTTAACATTATTTCTCACATTTGATATTCAGCTTCATTTCTGCCGGCTGGATATCTGGGGGATGCGGCTGTCTCTTGGGACTGCTCTATTCAGAAGTTCTTCAAAGTACTCAGCCCATCTGTTCATTTGATTTTTAATGTTGGTGAGAACTTTCCCTTTACTGTTTGTTATCAGTCTGCTTGGTTGCTATTTTCCTGTTATTTTCCATGTGGTCTTGTAACGGTTTCCCGTGTTCCCTTTTGCTGCTGTTACTTCTGCTTTGTCACCTAATATTGTTTCATAACCTCCCTTATCCGCTTCATAACTACTTTATTAGCTTCTGAGTATTGTTTCATGGGCTGTGACTTTAGTAGCTCTCGTTTTGCCATTGTTCAAATCTGCTCTTTTTGTTTCTTTTCTTCCATTTGTTAAGGATTTCAAGTGTTATCCATGCTTTATGTTTGTGTTCTGTTTCCAGAACTTCAATACACGATTCGTTCCAAATGTTGTAACCTGCCGCCAACAGTATTCCGTACTCATCTCATCTACTAATTGTTTCGTGGCTATTATGGTATATGGTGCTCGCAGAGGTTAGCACAATATACCCAGTACTCACCAAGGCGTGGTAATTTTTTTTTTTTACTTTACTACAAAATATTGCTTCATATTACTACACAAACATACTCACGCATGCATGCACGCACAAAGAGACATACATTTATATGTAGGTAGGCACGCAGATAATCACACAAAGACACACCGTGCCAAGTCATCTCAGCGGCACACATTGAACAGGATCTGAGATTATGTGGGAAACAAAGGCTTTAGGAAAACTGAAACTAATCTGAGCCGGTAAAGAAATTAACAGGCCGGTTGTTACAGAGAGACATGATCGCCTATATCAGACAGCAGGGCGTGTTAAAATGCACGCTGTTGTATAGAGGAACCTTACATAAAGAACATTAATACGGAAACGAGGCGTTGGTGAAGCTGGGACGTCGCGCGGGGCCTAATGGGATTACTGCTGGCAAATTGCAACTCTTTGACTCACACTGCATAAGGGGGTGGGGCTGCACCTGAAAATTCCAACTTAAGCCATTCATATCTTGGGATGCTTGGCTGAACGGGGTCAGGAAATACACAGGGGACATAACCGTGCAAAGTTGTCCGGACAGTAATGGCAGACAATGGAGGCGCTCTTCACCCGCCATCTGTGCTTTTTTGGAAACAAGGAAACCGCATGCGTACAACACCAGTTAATTAAATTGGTGTATTTTTTTTTAGTTGATAAGATTATTCATAAATAGTCATGTTTTAAAGATACATAACTAACAATATTCTAAAATAGTTGCACTCACAAACTCAACACAACAACAGAATTTGACAAAAAAAATAAACCACCAAAGGCAAAGGGCCCATTTTACAACGCATTGAACCGTATTGGGTATATGGTGTTAGCACGCTTTTGTTATATACCAATGGGACCTCGATGGGTGATGTAGTTAATGGCACGCCGGTCGCCTTTTCTTCCCATCACATTTACCCGTACCCATGTTAGGCTTGTCGATCTGTAAGCCCAAACCATATTTGAAGCCCTGCTTCAGTGTGAATTTGAACACACGACCACCGAACTGGCAGACAAGCCTTCTAGCCACTGCTCTAACGTGGTTATCAACATATTACCATAGTTAGTTGCATATCCCTTACAGGACGTAGCAGTCAACTCCAGCATTTTATGGCTGTTTGTGATTACTGGGCAAGTTTACGTAAAGTAGTTTGCTATTGCTTTCTGAACGACCCCCATTCATACCATTTTATGGAAACCAACGCAAGGCGATCAGCTTCCGAATCGCCAGCAGCTGTGTTTCGAAAGTGGTATGCGTAATCCATCCATTCGCCACCAACCCGGCCACAGAGTATCGTACCATACAAATGTAAATACATGATATTTCCTAGCTGCCTACATGTGAGGATCAAACTACAAGCCACCTCTACAGCTTGTCTTGTTAGTTAAATACCCCATATCCATGACATGTGTGGACCAAACTGCGAGCCAGCTCTACAATTTGCCTTGTTAGTTACATACCCCATATCTATGGCATGTGTGGATAGAACTGCGAGCCAGCTCTACAATTTGCCTTGTTAGTTAAATACCCCATATCTATGACATGTGTGGATAGAACTGCGAGCCAGCTCTACAATTTGCCTTGTTAGTTCAATACCCCATATCTATGACATGTGTGTATAGAACTGCAAGCCAGCTCTACAATTTGCCTTGTTAGTTCAATACCCCATATCTATGACATGTGTGGATAGAACTGCGAGCCAGCTCTACAGCTTGCCTTGTTAGTTCAATACCCCATATCTATGGCATGTGTGGATAGAACTGCGAGCCAACTCTACAATTTGCCTTGTTAGTTCAATACCCCATATCTATGGCATGTGTGGATAGAACTGCGAGCCAACTCTACAATTTGCCTTGGTAGTTCAATACCCCATATCTATGACATGTGTGGATAGAACTGCGAGCCAACTCTACAATTCGCCTTGTTAGTTCAATACCCCATATCTATGACATGTGTGGATAGAACTGCGAGCCAGCTCTACAGCTTGCCTTGTTAGTTCAATACCCCATATCTATGACATGTGTGGATAGAACTGCGAGCCAGCTCTACAGCTTGCCTTGTTAGTTCAATACCCCATATCTATGACATGTGTGGATAGAACTGCGAGCCAGCTCTACAGCTTGCCTTGTTAGTTCAATATCCCATATCTATGGCATGTGTGGATAGAACTGCGAGCCAACTCTACAATTTGCCTTGGTAGTTCAATACCCCATATCTATGACATGTGTGGATAGAACTGCGAGCCAACTCTACAATTCGCCTTGTTAGTTCAATACCCCATATCTATGACATGTGTGGATAGAACTGCGAGCCAGCTCTACAGCTTGGCTTGTTAGTTCAATACCCAATACCCCATATCTATGACATGTGTGGATAGAACTGCGAGCCAGCTCTACAGCTTGCCTTGTTAGTTCAATACCCCATATCTATGACATGTGTGGATAGAACTGCGAGCCAGCTCTACAGCTTGCGTTGTTAGTTCAATACCCCATATCTATGACATGTGTGGATAGAACTACGAGCCAACTCTACAATTCGCCTTGTTAGTTCAATACCCCATATCTATGACATGTGTGGATAGAACTGCGAGCCAGCTCTACAGCTTGCCTTGTTAGTTCAATACCCATATCTATGACATGTGTGGATAGAACTGCGAGCCAGCTCTACAGCTTGCCTTGTTAGTTCAATACCCATATCTATGACATGTGTGTATAGAACTGCGAGCCAGCTCTACAGCTTGCCTTGTTAGTTCAATACCCATATCTATGACATGTGTGGATAGAACTGCGAGCCAGCTCTACAGCTTGCCTTGTTAGTTCAATACCCCATATCTATGACATGTGTGGATAGAACTGCGAGCCAGCTCTACAGCTTGCCTTGTTAGTTCAATATCCCATATCTATGGCATGTGTGGATAGAACTGCGAGCCAACTCTACAATTTGCCTTGGTAGTTCAATACCCCATATCTATGACATGTGTGGATAGAACTGCGAGCCAACTCTACAATTCGCCTTGTTAGTTCAATACCCCATATCTATGACATGTGTGGATAGAACTGCGAGCCAGCTCTACAGCTTGGCTTGTTAGTTCAATACCCAATACCCCATATCTATGACATGTGTGGATAGAACTGCGAGCCAGCTCTACAGCTTGCCTTGTTAGTTCAATACCCCATATCTATGACATGTGTGGATAGAACTGCGAGCCAGCTCTACAGCTTGCGTTGTTAGTTCAATACCCCATATCTATGACATGTGTGGATAGAACTACGAGCCAACTCTACAATTCGCCTTGTTAGTTCAATACCCCATATCTATGACATGTGTGGATAGAACTGCGAGCCAGCTCTACAGCTTGCCTTGTTAGTTCAATACCCCATATCTATGACATGTGTGGATAGAACTGCGAGCCAGCTCTACAGCTTGCCTTGTTAGTTCAATACCCCATATCTATGACATGTGTGTATAGAACTGCGAGCCAGCTCTACAGCTTGCCTTGTTAGTTCAATACCCCATATCTATGACATGTGTGGATAGAACTGCGAGCCAGCTCTACAACTTGCCTTGTTAGTTAAATACCCCATATCTATGACATGTGTGGATAGAACTGCTAGCCAGCTCTACAGCTTGCCTTGTTAGTTCAATACCCCATATCTATGGCATGTGTGGATAGAACTGCGAGCCAGCTCTACAGCTTGCCTTGTTAGTTCAATACCCCATATCTATGGCATGTGTGGATAGAACTGCGAGCCAGCTCTACAGCTTGCCTTGTTAGTTCAATACCCCATATCTATGGCATGTGTGGATAGAACTGCGAGCCAGCTCTACAGCTTGCCTTGTTAGTTCAATACCCCATATCTATGGCATGTGTGGATAGAACTGCGAGCCAGCTCTACAGCTTGCCTTGTTAGTTCAATACCCCATATCTATGGACATGTGTGGATAGAACTGCGAGCCAGCTCTACAGCTTGTCTTGTTAGTTAAATACCCCATATCTATGACATGTGTGGATAGAACTGCGAGCCAGCTCTACAAGCTTGTCCTTGTTAGTTCAATACCCCATATCTATGACATGTGTGGATAGAACTGCGAGCCAGCTCTACAATTTGCCTTGTTAGTTAAATAACCCATATCTATGACATGTGTGGATAGAACTGCGAGCCAGCTCTACAGCTTGCCTTGTTAGTTCAATACCCCATATCCATGACATGTGTGGATAGAACTGCGAGCCAGCTCTACAATTCGTCCTTGTTAGTTCAATACCCCATATCTATGACATGTGTGGATAGAACTGCGAGCCAGCTCTACAGATTCGCCGTGTTACTTCAATACCCCATATCCATGACATGTGTGGATAGAACTGCGAGCCAGCTCTACAATTTGCCTTTGTTAGTTCAATACCCCATATCTATGACATGTGTGGATAGAACTGCGAGCCAGTTCTACAGCTTGCCTTGTTACGTTCAATACCCCATATCTATGACATGTGTGGATAGAACTGCGAGCCAGCTCTATAGCTTGCCTTGTTACTTCAATACCCCATATCTATGA
The DNA here is from genome assembly GCA_014155875.1 of Cepaea nemoralis. Taxonomy (NCBI): domain Eukaryota; kingdom Metazoa; phylum Mollusca; class Gastropoda; order Stylommatophora; family Helicidae; genus Cepaea; species Cepaea nemoralis. The sequence goes on along the minus strand of JACEFZ010008854.1, from coordinate 85,588 downwards.
CATGTAGCATGCAATGCATATGCTGCTATCCACGTTTCATATCACTCGGCCCCCGATGGCTGATATGGTCTGTATCACCCTGGCCACTTTTAACTTGCCAGTAAATATTCTGGTACTCATTGTATGAGTCTGGGCCTGGTGGTCTATGAAGAATACGCTAGGGTGAACATGTACTCCCAGGATCACCGTTTGGTCAGGCAGTAAGCTGGCCAAAGTTACTACTGTGGCTTTAGACTGGTAGTATATCGAGAGTCAGCCCTATGACTTCATGATTTTGTACTTCTCATCATTCCCACAAATAGAAATAGAGTCTGTAAAATATGCCGTCTCCGACACATTAGATGCACTCTCGCGTTTAGTGTTCTTCTGTAAATGATCCATAAAACGTCATTGACTTGTGTGTCCCTATAAGCGATAGTATAAGATACAAGTGGAAAACATTAGACAGCAAGCAGTAAATCACGTTCATCGTGTAAGCAGGTCCTTTCCAGAACGTTGCTCTCCTCACGACCCGCTTAAATACCCTCCCCCCCCCCCCCCCACCCGGACGTGTTAGGTGCCAGGCGTATACAATGTCCTCTGGTTGTCTTCCTTCTCCCTGCCATCTTCCAGGAAGGATGCCTTCTATCACTGTACTCCCCAAGCCACTGCTACGTGTGATACGACCAGTTTCCCAGAGCACCAGGATATTTATGAGGCAGTTGCCGTCCACCTTCACATCTTGTAGAATGTCCATATGTTTTCTTCTTCTTGGTCCACGACATTCTAAGACGTTTCTGTAACATTTAAAAGCCCAACTTTTCTTCGTTAGTGATTGCGAAATGGTCCAGACTAACATACTTGTGGTTCCAACAGGAAACGTGTGCATATTCTAAAGTCCTAATAAAGACTTGCTTGCTCTTGCACTTTATCTCCTGTTCGCTTGTCCTGTTATTCCTGTCAGTGGTAGAAAAGAAATGGCTTACTGGACACAGACTGACAGCGAGACTTCTATTAATCCGCTCATCAATAATATGCGGGTTAATACATCTGGTTCGCTCATGTTTTATCTAAATTCCGATGACCTCTGGGATTTGGGTGGAAGACCTTGTTACATGACCGAACCATCTAACTCGCTGTATTTCGGTAAAATACATTTCCGAACTGTTCCCGCTTGTTTATCAACGTTACCAACTCTTAATGTGTCACCTTATTTATGAGCCAACGGAAATGGTATCTGGTAATTAGTGGCTCGAAATGGCTAACTAAAAGTGCTAATGAAGCGGACTTCTAGAAATACACGTTGATATATATAAAGTCCCACAAAGAACATTTAAATATAGTCTACGTTTCGATAGATTTCCTTCAATCGTCTTCAGGTTCTGAGAGTTGTACACGAAACGCCTGTTCGGACCTTCAATCCTAGACCAGGTGCCAACCAAGACTTAGGGTCTAGGTCCTGCGCTGCTATGACATTTAGTCCTTATGTTGCTTATCTTCGCACCGAGGAAAAGACTGGTACCCTCCCATTTGCGCTTCTTCCGCCCGAAACCGTTGGTACAATGTGATGTGATTGGTTTGGTAAGCGGCGCTCAACAGTCAGCGCTAACAGAAATCAGGTAGTCTACTGTCATACTACTGAACGTAACATTGCATAGAAAAATCACAAGCATTAAATAAATACTGGGGTTTACAGCCACGTCCTGTTGAAAGGACACGCAGCATTTTAATATACATGTATTAGTACTGCATCTACATAGAATTGTCGAACTTACGTCTCTGCATCTCGAACTATAAGTCTATATCGCCTACTTGAGACGTAGGGTTTTCTAACGATACACCTTAGAGAGATGACGCCCCGGCTAGCATTGGGCACTCACCCTACATCGTTGTCCATAATTGTAATAGACAAACACGTTTCTTTCCGGGCAACTTCTCGTGTGACTCTGTTTATCCCCCCTTCGGGTACCAACGCTTCTGTTAACTTTGAGTTAAAACTATAACCATATATACTTCAACGTGACTAAAGGGCCGAATGTAAGACGGGCCTGCGTGCCCAATTTGTGACCCTTTGAAAATAAAGTTAAAGTTAGTGTGGCGCGATGCCTGTTTTACGCTCGCCCGCCAGCCCAGTGGGCATGGATTCAATCCGCATAGAGGTGGATTCGAATTTGTAAAATTGACCTTCTAAAATGGGTAACAGGACTTGGGGAGTAAGGAGATCGGCGTGATTCCGACCACATCACCTAATCGAATATGGGTCTAACACCATATGCTCAATGCGCCATCAAGGCGTGTACAAGGGTCCTTTACTTACTATTCCTGTTGTGAATGAACATATACAGTAACTATAATCTGCGAACATCAGCGAATTTTGTCTAGAATGGGATTCCGGAACAGACTGGGAGACAAAGTACACAATCGGAAAGAGATATCCAGTAATCCGGACTTTCTGTTAGCTATGGGAAATTACAAACGGTTAAATGAAACTCGGTACACAATGATCTGACGCACATTTCTTCACAATGAGGTGCCGAGCAGCCAGAATCCTTTACCCTAGTTTGATGTTACTGTATCCGATTCTCCGCGTCATTATTTGTCGGTCTTTGAATGCTGATATAGTTAGCATTGCGTTCATCGCTTTCAGCCATTATAAATACGTGATTAGTCGTCGTATCAATTAAAGCTATCTATGCTTGGATCGAGTACATGTATTTTCCCTTACCCTGATCATTTAAATGCTCGAAAAACTATCACCACCATTATCATCATATGTCTGACGGGTGGCTCAAGCGATTATGTACCGCCACAGCATCGGTTTTCTGCGGCATGATATGTTCGACAGCTGATCTTTTCAGTGCCCCGTTGCCAACCCATTCAACATTTTCTCCCTGTCTATCATCTGTCAAGATGGCAAGGTACCAGTCAGTCAGTAATAGTTTAAATGTTTCCGGTTGTCATACGGTTCCTACAAACTCTCTGTTCCCATAACATGACCATAAACACGACGTGGCTGTCTTGCTGTGAGTAACCACCTATCTGTCAGTTTACATCCTTCTTCTTTTGTCCTTTATTTCTCGGTTGGGGCACAGGACCTCAACCAACTCAAGCCAAAGTCCCATCTTTTGCTGACTCCTTCAGATCCCCCCATGTTCTCCCTATGCAATTCCTGTGTGTTGAATTATCTTCGTATATTTAACTGATTCAGTGCCAAGCAAACAGTACATTTAGACCAGACATGCTACACAATCAAATGAACAAGTATTATTATATATATTTCCGTTCATTAAGCACTGTAACTGTGAAAGATACCATGAAACAAATCAAATAACACGATGACCCTGGTACGGCAATATATCGCCCTTCGGTACAAATAGGAGGTCCATTTGATATTAAACTTTGGCACTGAATCAGTTAAGCCCACCCCCCCCCCCCCCCCCCCCCCACTATTTCATTCGCCCTGGGGGTTTCCAGACAGGGTGTGTCTAGTTATACTATCACGGTTTTTTTTTTCAGTGGATCATACCTCACATATATAATATTAAATTGATATGGTGTCTCTGTAGACCAATACAAGGCTTCCGTGCCTGGCCCATAGCCTTGCAGAGGTCCACTTCAACTGCTGGAGACTTTAGAGACCTTTCTCCTCTATCGTAACGTTGGATACCAGTTCTAGCTGCATGGAGCCATGCTGGAAAAGACACTCTGGGTTGCAAGTTTTGTTACCCTTCACAAACATAACATACCTACAAAAACCAATTACAAACATCATTTTGTAAAAGACAAACAGAACTTTTGCAACATATTTATTTTAAATATCCAGAAACGTTTAAATAATGACTAGAAGAAGGTGCATAAAACCATATAAACACAATATGAACATATTCATTAGTGATCAGTTTAAAGTGCTAGTGATCATAAATTCAACAATGTTATTTTCTTCATGTAAAAGGGACTGTCCATGAGTCCTCCTGGCTATGAAGGAATAATAGAAGAAGATGAAACTAAGAACATTAAAAACTACTCATATTATAACTGAATGTATAAAGTATACATTTGTTTCTTCAACAGGTTCTCCTGCTGGCGTGCATCACAATACATCCTGTTAATCAGATTGCTGTTCCAACAATTTGTCAGAACATTGCAAAAGTCAGGGGCCAGGGCTGTGATAAAATTCTTGATGTTACAGGAAAAATGCCTACAGAAATAGCAGTGAAATGCGAACAGATTTTCATGAACCCTATCCTTTACATGCTTGTGTTAACTAAAATTATTTACACAATTTAAATGCAGCCGTTCAAATTGAGCTCATCAGCCAAGATTGACAAACCTTCCTTAGAATGCAAATATGAAAATGCAGCAAGGGGAGAGAAAATCATTGACCCGGATTTTAAAATGCCAGTTGTAGGGAAAGCTAGTCTAATACAACTGAATGAATGAACAGTTAACAGAATTGTACACAGATGACCAAACAAGAGAAAAGTGTGTGCCTTCGGGGTTCCATGACTGGTCACATCCGAACAGGATAAATTGCTGTCGATAGATGCTCTGAAAGTGCTAGTCAGAAAACATTTTGATGACCATGGTGATAGTTGATGAGATTATGATACCCAATCCAGCATGAAATGGAAAACCACGAGATCCCCAACAATTGTCAACTGCACCGGAATCTTCAGGAAAGGTAGTGCTGGATACTTTAGAGGATGCCACAGATGTCGCACTGAGAGATTATATGCCTCATGGCCACATGGTTAATGGACATGCAGATTTCCTTACCAAACTAAAAGAGGCTGTGACTAGAAAACAAGGGATAGCATACGCTCAAAATATTCCTATGCTTCAAGACAATGCACCCTATGACAAAGCATAACTTGTGCACTAACAGCCAAGGTTTTGAATATTTTGAATCTCCAGATTTGATTCCATTAGATTATTTTCTCATTCTAAATCTTTAAAAAACAAAAATAAACAGCTCTAAGGAATTAATGTTGACAGTGATAAAGAAGCCTTACTGACATGTGGTAACTGGTTTATTTTCTAAAAATAGTGTTCTATTCCAAATATCTGTTCAAAGTCAAACAGAGAAGAAATAAGTGGGTAAAGTCGTGGCTATACTGAAAAGGATAAAAACACTATATACAATCTCAGTACTCTGTCACATTTCCTTCATAGTCATGGTAAGGTCTTATGTCCAGTCAAGGCACTAACTACAAATGTGCTACTTTCCTGATTTGTTTATTATTGTTTATAAACATTGTTTATTCTAGCAATAGAATGTAACATAGACAAAATATTTGTATAACTCTATGATTTTCAGCAACTCGTAACATGTACTTTACTTACTGTCACTTTATACTTACATGCCTAGTCCTTTATTTTATCTATATCCAAAAGTGTATAGTTTTTTTTTCTTTTCATTTAGACACTAGTGCTTATATTTTTTGTTTTGTTGACTGAAGAAATTACTCTTGTGTTGAAATGCCTTCGGTGTGACTTCCATATATCCCTTGACAATCACACACTCCTTTACTTGTTTAGCTATTTCCATTTAGCAGTTAGCCAGACATCAAGAATTGTGTTCACTTTCAGTTTAAGTAGAGGTAATAAGCTCCATATAGAGAACTTGAAAACTGTATGATCTACATTCAGTTAAATTATTGTAAAACTGCACATGTATCAGAGTCATGATATTGTACCATCATTGCTAGATGCCAAAGTTACTGATCTAACAAGAGAAAACAAAAGATGTAATTAATTACCAATCTTGGTCAGCTACGTTTATTTTCCTAGTACTTTAGTTCCCTGGATCAATCCTTCTGCTTTATGTTAGAGGAAAAATTTTATCTTTCTCTGACTGGAAGTAAACCCTCATTAACATACCATTTGCAAGATGTCAATTTGTACATTGGAAATCTAGAATTGGAAGTTGCATGTTAGAGAAGGAAAATAATATTTAATGGACATGAAAAGAACCTGCAGTAGACAGGATGACAACAAAGACTCGTGTGTTTTCCCAGTCATCATTTGTAGTGGTAAGAAAATTTAACAAGTGACAGAGAAGCAAAAAGACAGAAGTATGTAAATACAAATTAAAAACATAAATACAAATATAAATGATAGGAATCGAAAAGTACTAAAGATATGCCAACGAGCCCTTTCTGACGTAACTAGGGGTATTGAGATGCGGCTACGTTGACACTCTTTATGAATTACACACTGATACACCGTGAACACAACTCGTCACCACCGAGTGATAGAATGGCATCATGTATTGTTTCTATGCGACACAATCACTGGATATTCAAAAGTACATGTACACCCACGCCATTTGTTTACACACTGATTGTAGTACGTCCTGCTATCCAGGCTATCTAATCAACTACAATGGTCTACACATACACTCTTCTACCCTACTTACAGTCCTGTTACACATGGTCGCATGGCGCCTACATTCACAGGCCGGCAACCTCTGCCCACGGCACACGACTCGACTCCGTGCTGTAACATGTCCACCCCCCTGGTCGCGGCCCCCCCAAAACCTTTTTTCTCATCACCCCTCTACAGCTTGCCTTGTTATTTCAATACCCCATATCTATGGCATGTGTGGATAGAACTGCGAGCCAGCTCTACAGCTTGCCTTGTTAGTTCAATCCCCCATATCTATGAATGTGGGATAGAACTGCGAGCCAGTTCTACAGCTTGCCTTGTTAGTTAAATACCCCATATCTATGACATGTGTGGATAGAACTGCGAGCCAGCTCTACAATTTGCCTTGTTAGTTCAATACCCCATATCTATGACATGTGGGGGATAGAACTGCGAGCCAGCTCTACAGCTTCCCTTTGTTAGTTCAATACCCCATATCTATGACATGTGTGGATAGAACTGCGAGCCAGCTCTACAATTTGCCTTGTTAGTTCAATACCCCATATCTATGACATGTGTGGATAGAACTGCGAGCCAGCTCTACAGCTTGCCTTGTTAGTTCAATACCCCATATCTATGACATGTGTGGATAGAACTGCGAGCCAGCTCTACAGCTTGCCTTGTTAGTTCAATACCCCATATCTATGACATGTGTGGATAGAACTGCGAGCCAGCTCTACAGCTTGCCTTGTTAGTTCAATACCCCATATCTATGACATGTGTGGATAGAACTGCGAGCCAGCTCTATAGCTTGCCTTGTTAGTTCAATACCCCATATCTATGACATGTAGCATGCAAGGCATATGCTGCTATCCACGTTTCATATCACTCGGCCCCCGATGGCTGATATGGTCTGTATCACCCTGGCCACTTTTAACTTGCCAGTAAATATTCTGGTACTCATTGTATGAGTCTGGGCCTGGTGGTCTATGAAGAATACGCTAGGGTGAAAATGTACTCCCAGGATCACCGTTTGGTCAGGCCAGTAAGCTGGCCAAAGTTACTACTGTGGCTTTAGACTGGTAGTATATCGAGAAGCCCTTTGACTTCATGATTTTGTACTTCCCATCATTCCCACAAATAGAATAGAGTCTGTAAAATATGCCGTCTCCGACACATTAGATGCACTCTCGCGTTTAGTGTTCTTCTGTAAATGATCCATAAAACGTCATTGATTTGTGTGTCCCTATAAGCGATAGTATAAGATACAAGTGGAAAACATTAGACAGCAAGCAGTAAATCACGTTCATCGTGTAAGCAGGTCCTTTCCAGAACGTTGCTCTCCTCACGACCCGCTTAAATACCCCCCCCCCTTCCGGGACGTGTTAAGGTGCCAGGCGTATACAATGTCCTCTGGTCGTCTTCGTTCTCGTCGACCCCTGCCAATTCTTCCAGGAAGGATGCCTTCTGTCACTGTACTCCCCAAGCCACTGCCACGTGTGATACGACAAGTTTCCCAGGCACGAGGCTATTTATGAGGCAGTTGCCCTCCACGTTCACATCTTGTAGAATGTCCATATGTTTCTTCTTCTTGGTCCACGACATTCTAAGACGTTTCTGTAACATTTAAAAGCCCAACTTTTCTTCGTTAGTGATTGCGAAATGGTCCAGACTCACATACTTGTGGTTCCAACAGGAAAGTGTGCATATTCTAAAGTCCTAATAAAGACCTGCTTGCTCTTGCACTTTATCTCCTGTTCGCTTGTCCTGTTATTCATGTCAGCGATAGAAAAGAAATGGCTACTGGACACAGACTGACAGCGAGACTTCTATTAATCCGCTCATCAATAATTTGCGGGTTAATACATCTGGTTCGCTCATATTTTATCTAAATTCCGATGACCTCTGTGGATTGGGTGGAAGACCTTGTTACATGACCGAACCATCTAACTCGCTGTATTTCGGTAAAATACATTTCCAACTGTTCCCGCTTGTTTATCAACGTTACCAAATCTTAATGTGTCACCTATTTATGAGCCAACGGAAATGGTATCTGGTAATTAGTGGCTCGAAATGGCTAACTAAAAATGCTAAGAAGCGGACTTCTAGAAATACACGTTGATATATATAAAGTCTCACAAAGAACATTTAAATATATCTACGTTTCGATAGATTTCCTTCAATCGTCTTCAGGTTTTGAGAGTTGTACACGAAACACCTGTTGGAGCTTCAACCCTAGACCAGGTGCCAACCAAGACTTATGGTCTGGTCTGCGCTGCTATGACATTTAGTCCTTATGTTGCTTATCTTCGCACGAGGAAAAGACTGGTACCCTCCCATTTGTGCTTCTCCGCCCGAAACCGTTGGTACAATGTGATGTGTTGGGTTTGGTAAGCGGCGCTCAACAGTAAGCGCTAACAGAAAGCAGGTAGTCTACCGTCATACTACTGAACGTAACATTGCATAGAAAAATCACAAGCATTAAATAAATACTGGGGTTTACAGCCACGTCCTGTTGAAAGGACACGCAGCAATTTAATATACATGTATTAGTACTGCATCTACATAGAATCGTCGAACTTACGTCTCTGCATCTCGAACTATATCTCCTACTTGTGACGTGGGTTTTCTAACGATACACCTTAGCGAGATGACGCCCAGGCTAGCATTGGGGACACACCCTACATACATCGCTGTCCATAATTGTAATAGACAAACACGTTTCTTTCGGGCAACTTCTCGTGTGACTCTGTTTATCCCCCCTTCGGGTACCAACGCTTCTGTTAACTTTGAGTTAAAACTATAACCATATATACTTCAACGTGACTAAAGGGCCGAATGTAAGACGGGCCTGCGTGCCCAATTTGTGACCCTTTGAAAATAAAGTTAAAGTTAGTGTGGGCGATGCCTGTTTTACGCTCGCCCGCCAGCCCAGTGGGCATGGATTCAATCCGCATAGAGGTGGATTCGAATTTGTAAAATTGACCTTCTAAAATGGGTAACAGGACTTGGGGAGTAAGGAGATCGGCGTGATTCCGACCACATCACTAATCGAATATGGGTCTAACACCATATGCTCAATGCGCCACAAAGCGTGTACAAGGGTCCTTTACTTACTATTCCTGTTGTGAATGAACATATACAGTAACTATAATCTGCGAACATCAGCGAATTTTGTCTAGAAATGGGATTCCGGAACAGACTGGGAGACAAAGTACACAATCGGAAAGAGATATCCAGTAATCCGGACTTTCTGTTAGCTATGGGAAATTACAAACGGTTAAATGAAACTCGGTACACAATGATCTGACGCACATTTCTTCACAATGAGGTGCCGAGCAGCCAGAATCCTTTACCCTAGTTTGATGTTACTGTATCCGATTCTCCGCGTCATTATTTGTCGGTCTTTGAATGCTGATATAGTTAGCATTGCGTTCATCGCTTTCAGCCATTATAAATACGTGATTAGTCGTCGTATCAATTTAAAGCTATCTATGCTTGGATCGAGTACATGTATTTTCCCTTACCCTGATCATTTAAATGCTCGAAAAACTATCACCACCATTATCATCATATGTCTGACGAGTGGCTCAAGCGATTATGTACCACCACAGCATCGGTTTTCTGCGGCATGATATGTTCGACAGCTGATCTTTTCAGTGCCCCGTTGCCAACCCATTCAACATTTTCTCCTTGTCTATCATCTGTCAAGACGGCAAGGTGCCAGTCAGTCAGTAATAGTTTAAATGTTTCCGGTTGTCATACGGTTCCTACAAACTCTCTGTTCTCATAACGTGACCATAAACACGACGTGGCTGTCTTGTTGTGGGTAACCACCTATCTGCCAGTTTACATCCTTCTTCTTTTGTCCTTTATTTCTCGGTTGGGGCACAGGCCCTCAACCAACTCAAGCCAAAGTCCCATCTTTTGCTGACTCCTTCAGATCCCCCCCCCCCCCCCCCCCATGTTCTCCCTATGCAATTCCTGTGTGTTGAATTATCTCCGTATGTTTAACTGATTCAGTGCCAAGCAAACAGTAACATTTAGACCAGACATGCTACACAATCAAATGAACAAGTATTATTATATATATTTCCGTTCATGAAGCACTGTAACTGTGAAAGATACCATGAAACAAAACCAATAACACGATGACCCTAGTACGGCAATATATCGCCCTTCCGTACAAATAGGAGGTCCATTTGATGATATATTATCCTTTGGCACTGAATCAGTTAAGCGCCCCCCCCCCCCCCCCACTATTTCATTCGCCCTGGGGGTTTCCAGACAGGGTGTGTCTAGTTATACTATCACGGTGTTTTTTTCAGTGGATCATACTTCACATATATATTAAATTGATATGGTGTCTCTGTAGACAAATACTAGGCTTCCGTGCCTGGCCCATAGCCTTGCAGAGGTCCACTTCAACTGCTGGAGACTTTACAGGCCTTTCTCCCCTTATCCTAACGTTGGATAATAGTTCTAGCTGCATGGAGCCATGCTGGAAAAGAAACTCTGGGTTGCAAGTTTTGTTACCCTTCACAAACATAACATACCTACAAAAACCAATTACAAACATCATTTTGTAAAAGACAAACAGAACTTTTGCAACATATTTATTTTAAATATCCAGAAACGTTTAAAATAATGACTAGAAGAAGGTGCATAAAACCATATAAACACAATATGAACATATTCATTAGTGATCAGTTTAAAGTGCTAGTGATCATAAATTCAACAATGTTATTTCTTCATGTAAAGGGACTGTCCATGAGTCCCTCCTGGCTATGAAGGAATAATAGAAGAAGATGAAACTAAGAACATTAAAAACTACTCATATTATAACTGAATGTATAAAGTATACATTTGTTTCTTCAACAGGTTCTCCTGCTGGCGTGCATCACAATACATCCTGTTAATCAGATTGCTGTTCCAACAATTTGTCAGAACATTGCAAAAGTCAGGGGCCAGGGCTGTGATAAAATTCTTGATGTTACAGGAAAAATGCCTACAGAAATAGCAGTGAAATGCGAAAAGATTTCATGAACCCTATCCTTTACATGCTTGTGTTAACTAAAATTATTTACACAATTTAAATGCAGCCGTTCAAATTGAGCTCATCAGCCAAGATTGACAAACCTTCCTTAGAATGCAAATATGAAAATGCAGCAAGGGGAGAGAAAATCATTGACCCGGATTTTAAAATGCCAGTTGTAGGGAAAGCTAGTCTAATACAACTGAATGAATGAACAGTTAACAGAATTGTACACAGCTGACCAAACAAGAGAAAAGTGTGTGCCTTCGGGGTTCCATGACTGGTCACATCCGAACAGGATAAATTGCTGTCGATAGATGCTCTGAAAGTGCTAGTCAGAAACATTTTGATGACCATGGTGATAGTTGATGAGATTATGATACCCAATCCAGCATGAAATGGAAAACCACGAGATCCCTAACAATTGTCAACTGCACCGGAATCTTCAGGAAAGGTAGTGCTGGATACTTTAGAGGACGCCACAGATGTCGCACTGAGAGATTATATGCCTCATGGCCACATGGTTAATGGACATGCAGATTTCCTTACCAAACTAAAAGAGGCTGTGACTAGAAAACAAGGGATAGCATACGCTCAAAATATTCCTATGCTTCAAGACAATGCACCCTATGACAAAGCATAACTTGTGCACTAACAGCCAAGGTTTTGAATATTTTGAATCTCCAGATTTGATTCCATTAGATTATTTTCTCATTCTAAATCTTTAAAAACAAAAATAAACAGCTCTAAGGAATTAATGTTGACAGTGACAAAGAAGCCTTACTGACATGTGGTAACTGGTTTATTTTTCTAAAAATAGTGTTCTATTTCAAATATCTGTTCAAAGTCAAACAGAGAAGAAATAAGTGGGTAAAGTCGTGGCTATACTGAAAAGGATAAAAACACTATATACAATCTCAGTACTCTGTCACATTTCCTTCATAGTCATGGTAAGGTCTTATGTCCAGTCAAGGCACTAACTACAAATGTGCTACTTTCCTGATTTGTTTATTATTGTTATAAACATTGTTTATTCTAGCAATAGAATGTAACATATACAAAATATTTGTATAACTCTATGATTTTCAGCAACTCGTAACATGTACTTTACTTACTGTCACTTTATACTTACATGCCTAGTCCTTTATTTTATCTATATCCAAAAGTGTATAGTTTTTTTTCTTTCATTTAGACACTAGTGCTTATATTTTTTGTTTTGTTGACTGAAGAAATTACTCTTGTGTTGAAATGCCTTGAGTGTGACTTCCATATATCTCTTGACAATCACACACTCCTTTACTTATTTAGCTATTTCCATTTAGCAGTTAGCCAGACATCAAGAATTGTGTTCACTTTAAGTTTAGGTAGAGGTAATAAGCTCCATACAGAGAACTTGAAAACTGTATGATCTACATTCAGTTAAATTATTGTAAAACTGCACATGTATCAGAGTCATGATATTGTACCATCATTGCTAGATGCCAAAGTTACTGATCTAACAAGAGAAAACAAAAGATGTAATTAATTACCAATCTTGGTCAGCTAAGTTTATTTTAGTACTTTAGTTCCCTTATTACAAGGTTGGATCAATCCTACTGCTTTACTGTTCAGAGGAAAAATTTTATCTTTCTCTGACTGGAAGTAAACCCTCATTAACATACCATTTGCAAGATGCCGATTTGTACATTGGAAATCTAGAATTGGAAGTTGCATGTTAGAGAATAAAAATAATATTTATGGACATTGAAAAGAACCTGCAGTAGACAGGATGACAACAAAGACTCGTGTGTTTTCCCAATCATCATTTGTAGTGGTAAGAAAATTTAACAAGTGACAGAGAAGCAAAAAGACAGAAGTATATAAATACAAATTAAAAACATAAATACAAATATAAATGATAGGAATCGAAAAGTACTAAAGATATGCCAACGAGCCCTTTCTGACGTAACTAGGGGTATTGAGATGCGGCTACGTTGACACTCTTTATGAATTACACACTGATACACCGTGAACACAACTCGTCACCACCGAGTGATAGAATGGCATCATGTATTGTTTCTATGCGACACAATCACTGGGATATTCAAAAGTACATGTACACCCACGCCATTTGTTTACACACTGATTGTAGTACGTCCTGCTATCCAGGCTATCTAATCAACTACAATGGTCTACACATACACTCTTCTACCCTACTTACAGTCCTGTTACACATGGTCGCATGGCGCCTACATTCACAGGCCGGCAACCTCTGCCCACGGCACACGACTCGACTCCGTGCTGTAACATGTCCACCCGCCTGGTCGCGGCAACACTATTCTCATCAATCGGGACACGCTTGAAATATCTAGCGTACACTCATTTACTTGTCGTCGACGATTCTCGGCGTTTCATCGCCACAAGGGATATTCAGTTCTCAGCCGACACACTTCTCTGCTTTCGTGATCTGTCTGTCATGGCTTCCCAACTCCGACTGACTCCCTTTGTCCGTTCCCCTGCTCGACCCTCCTAATCACGTGGCCTCCTCCTCGCAATTCTATTGGCCACTATCTTTAGCCCGTTACCGGTGTCTTTTCCCTTATCACTCTCCGTAATTATTTATCACTATTACTGTTTCAACAATCTATGTTGCTGTTAACCAGGTCTTAAGTAATCTGACTCATGGCATATGCCCCCCGCAATTTCAAAAATGTTCTACATTTTTGGGTTCTTCCTTATCTCTACACTTGACATGAGTCAGCTTGGTCGCACATGCCTGTCCCCTGGTCGCACATATCTGTCTACTGCCTCATGCCTTTGAGCTTGCTTCTCAGTTCCCTTTAACTTCACTCTGTGTTACGTTGATATTCTGCCATACCTTCACACAAATTATAATGTCGGACACGAATATCCGTCTATTCCCAAATAGACCTCGTGTGGCCTCAACCCCCTTTGTTTTCGGCAAGTTGAGGACCAACCTACTATGAGTCCCAATGTCCCACCCCGGACATTCCCATAAGGTTCCTCATTTATACCTCGGTACAAGCAACTGACACCCTCCCCAGCCCTTAAGCCCTGGGTGCAGGAACGTGTGTATTGCAGACATATCAATTTCACCCATATTTTGTTGAAGCTCTATTTTGCTCCTGAGTAGACTATGCTACGACTGTGGATCTCTTTGGTGCGAGTACCTATGACTCTTGTATATGTCTTGTCAACGTGTGTGCGTGGTTGGCTGCCATTAGTTACTTGTGCTCTGTGGCTATCTCTTCCCTTTATTTGCCTTCTGTTTATCCCTGGTGTTCTTGCTACTAACTTTTTCCTTGTCGTGTTCCTAATACCATGACCCTTATATACCTTGATATACATCTACTACCATGCCAAAGTACTACATGTTAACATATTATATGTACAAAGTACTACCACTTGGTACTATTATCAATGGTACTGCTAATAATCCTACTACACTATTCTTGTATCCTTTCCTTCAATTTCACTTGTACTCTGTTCTCTCTCTCTCATTTCCTCTCTTCATCCTTTCATCGTTTGTCTTTCTCTCTCTCTCTCTCTCTCTCTTTTTTTTTTTTTTTTTTTTTTTTTTTAATAGTGTTTAATTTTTTATTCTGTACTCTGTCTTACAACACGCATACTCGAACCTCAAATGTTCCGTCTATGCCCGTACGCTTCCTGTATACCGGTGTGCAAGTATCCCAGTTGTGTTCAAATTGATTCTCATTCGCACAAATTCCTACTCTCAGTCTTCTCGTCCCCTTTCTCTCACTTCACTGTCACTCAACCTATTCTTATGTTATGTATCTGTTACCACCATCAGCTAAATTTCTCCTACCTATTGTACATGTTTGTCTCTCCAATATACAATATTGTCACAAAACCTGAATAATATATACAATTGGACTCACATGTAATATTGCAAGCACTGTTCAAACTTTCACTCGCCCATCATTATCATCTCTGTGACAATATGTATTAATGGTAGTAATGTCTCATTTACCTTCTTCTTCTTTTCCTTTTATGTTATGGGTGTCATCTGTGATGTATCGTGGTTTTAGACCCACTGTCAACCTTCCTGCTCTAGTAGATGTCGATTCTTCTTTTTCCCTTTGCGATCATTCATCAGTTTCTACCGACATTCATTTTATACGTTGTGTTACAATCAGGTAATAGTACAATCAATATTGTTACAATTACTATTACCATTACATGCATATTGATTACAAATATACATGGCATGATGATCATGATCATAAGAATGTACTGATGTCTATGTATGTAATTACAGCCATTAAAATGATATTTATCTCTATCTATGTGTATTATGAGTTTTGTTTATTGAATGATAGTGAATGTTACTAACTATTACTCCCTTGGTTGGTTCTGGCTGGTATCTGTCTTCGCTGACTGTATCTTCTACCCATCAGATTCCCAATCTTCACTTGTGTCTGTCTGTCTCAGCCTCTTCAGTCAGCTAATGAGGTAGCATCTTTGAGGTACCTTTGACACTATCTCTTCTGCTCAGTCATTTACACCACTTAACTATCTGAAATCAATAACAGCCTTGGGTGTATATATATCCATACAGACATATGCATATTTACATTCACAATTGCATATTATGTTACCGCAATCATATCACATTTCCTACATTGACATGTTATCATGGTCAGTACCACAACGTGCTAACCACTGGACCAGTCACCTTGTATGAACGCATGGTTTCCTAGATGATAGTCTTACCGTATGCCACATTGTACTATCGGGATTTGGTCCCTAATCTGCCTAGATCATTTTGTCATATAGTCGGTGTAACGTTTCTTAGGCCATGTTATTGCTAGCATTCACAGACTTCATCTATATATTTTAACTGCACCATTACACATCTTTATTGTTTTTACCTCTGATGACTTTACCGTATCATCATGTCACTGCAATCAACATTATACTTATCAATGCATTAATTCTATTACAACAATTATATCTACACCAATCATATACATATATCCTTTATACACTCTGTACAGTATCTACAATATACATATCACAAGATAAGAGTGTTTCACGTTGGTATATGTGATGTTATCTTGTCAGTGGCACTGATGATGTGTTACTATTTTTAAACCTAAAATTTCTGTTTGATGTTATTGTTTTTTCCACTGTCTGCTGAAACAAGTCAGTATATGTTGTAACGAGCATCTGATGTGTCTTGAATGGTGGCGTACTGTCAGATGTTAGTATTAAGCTTTCTGTGTATTCCGACGTACAATCTTGTTTTTCAAGTATATGTTTTATTCTTGCAGTTACTGTTTTCAACATGTGATGCAGTGTCTGGTTTTCTATAACAATAGTAGTCATCCACATGTTGAATGCTACCAACAGTCTGATGAACTTTGCCAATGTATCGCAAGATTGCTCTTCTATTAAGTCATCCTTGTTGGTGTGACTGTTGGCTGTTCATGTGTCAGTGGTCTATCTGTCTCTTTGTCAGTAACTTTTTCTCTGTGGTTAGTTACTGATTGCCTGTCATCTTGTTGACAGTTTTTCTCACAAGTATTTTCTATCAGTTGTTTGTTGCTTTTCTCTATCTGTATGTCTGAGGCTCTTACATCTGTTCGTTTGCACAATTTACATGATCGGACATGGCTTCTGATGTCCTTCTCACAGCCTGGCCAGTAGAACCCAGATAATAATCTCTTTCTAGTCTTGGCCAAACTCATATGGTCTGCACTCGGGGCGATGTGTGCCCGTTCCAGAGCGTTACTGCGCTCTCTCACTGGCAGTACCCTTTGTAAGATACCTGTTGCATCTTTCGTGTATTCTCTCATGAGAATTTCATTCCTCATTACAAATGAACACTTGCCTAATTTCGATTGTTTCGGTGGGCAGTTTGCCCGCTGAAAACAAGTTCGCAGTGTCTTGTCGTCTCTTTGTTGCTTTGCACGGTCTTCGGTTTGGATGTCTGGTACCCGTCTAGTGTCTGTCTGATCAGCCCGAGGTATGACCACGTTATCTTCTTTCTTGTCTTTCTTAATATGCTGTCTGGAGTCTGTATTCTCCCGTGTCATTTTACCATTCCATCTTTGGGCTTCATCTTCTGTACACTCTGTCACTCCAGGTATGTTACCTATCATTAGTCCTGCAAGTGGACTAGGTAACACTGCTACTCGTATTCTCCCTTCATAGTACGGGCAGGATATATGCACCCATGCTATAGCATACTTTTCTTTTGTACCACCAAAGGTACTGCACGTCACGCTCTCTCCCGTGTAGTCGCTACTCCTTACCAGGCTATGATCTACACCAGCTATTGACGACCCTGTATTCCTAACGCAGGTGGTCAACTTCCCGTTCACGGTGTGCTTTGTGGGATTTTAAAGTCCCGCTATGAATACTGCTAGCATTCGACTTCCGTGTAGGCACTATTTGACTATACGCAGGGTTACCGATTCGTTGTCTTTTATGTCTGTCTGTTGCTATGTATCCTAAGTTTGTTTTTGGTCATGTTCTTCTTTAGTCACTCGTCTCAGTCCACACTCTCTGGCTACGTGGTCCAAGCTGTTACAGACCCAACATTTTCGACTGCTTATGTAGTCTGTGTACCTATCGACTCTATTGGACGGACGGTTTCTGATGTCCGAGTCGTGCTTAGGGTTTCTGTCGCCTATTTTATGAGACTCTTGTTGGCGACCACCATATGCCCATTCACTTACTGGTTCTAATCGAGTTACCTTAGCTGGTCTCTGTAGAGCTGGTCTATATTGAGTAGTTCGGTGATCTCTACTCTTGGGTCTATTCTGTTGGTCTTTACCTTGGTTCTCCTTACGTTTCTGAAGTTCTGTCCTAAGCTCTTTCACTGTCAACCCACATCTTCCACCTAAAGCTATGAAATCTGCTCGGTGATCTTTACTCTTGGGTCTACTCTGCTGGTCGTTACCTTGGTTATTGTTCCGTTTCTGCAGTTCTGTCTTGAGCTCTGTCACTGTCAACCCACACCTCACACCTAAATCTATGAAGTCCGACCATGTAGGCATGGTTATATGATGTCACTACTGCGTGGTATACCTATTACTATCTGTACACGCAGACCCCTCAAGTGTTGCTGATCTTGTTTTGGTAACCTGTAACAGAAAAAGATTAACTAACCACCATCATCCCTGTGGAAGCACAATCTAATTCATCAGGCTGATTGCACAATACCATACAAAGGTGTCTAATAGCTCTCTGTAATTGAGCAGTACACATAGAAAATTAATTGGAATTAACTTGCCCTGTATATATCCAGCGATGTTTCCAGTGGCTTGATCCTGATGCTCGGTTCACTTCCGCTTGCTTCCGGGCTTGATCCAAATCAGCGTGGCCGTCCACGTTTCACTCACAGGTCGACAAGGATACACTTGGTCGTCAGGTGCAGCTCCACATCAATGGTGTAGATACCTCATAGTGTACTAATAACTGTCATGGAACACATTTCTGGAACAGATACTAGTTTTGACATAATTAGTCTATGCCAGCATTCTAATGCATGCAGCCCCCTGAATACGGCTTCACACTGTAATTCTTGTGGCAAGATGCCATAATGTTTCTGTATTTCTATTTTCCGGGATTTCCTAATATTAAAGTGTTGTCGCTCATGCACAACGCCAAGTTAATCAGAAATTATAACGTTGAGTATCGACGTATGTTCTGTTGTTTGTATTGCTGCTACTCATCTTCTTAGCTTTAGCAGAATTGGCGCTGACTGCTCCATTGTACTTTGCACCATGAATGCTAACTTCAATGATGATACCTCACTTTGAAACCATCACCTGAATCAAGTTGCCCCATATTCTTACTTATGCTCTTCAATGTTTAATACAACCGATTACTTTCCTGAGCTGTTGAACCTCGCTTACTGCGGGTTACTTTCTTGTACATAAGCTCAAGCGTCCTATGTTCCACACCTAGCCATGGTTTTCTGTTATCTATAATCCATGCGCGTGTGCTATTATCTTGCTGGTGTACATAGCCTTAACTGTTTATGGTTAATTGAAAAATCTGTAGCTGACAATACATACATACTTGTTCACTACCATACTAACCATTGCCTCAATTTTGCCGAGTTCTTTCGAAGGACGAATGCCCCCACGTTGCCAACGAGCCCTTTCTGACGTAACTAGGGGTATTGAGATGCGGCTACGTTGACACTCTTTATGAATTACACACTGATACACCGTGAACACAACTCGTCACCACCGAGTGATAGAATGGCATCATGTATTGTTTCTATGCGACACAATCACTGGGATATTCAAAAGTACATGTACACCCACGCCATTTGTTTACACACTGATTGTAGTACGTCCTGCTATCCAGGCTATCTAATCAACTACAATGGTCTACACATACACTCTTCTACCCTACTTACAGTCCTGTTACACATGGTCGCATGGCGCCTACATTCACAGGCCGGCAACCTCTGCCCACGGCACACGACTCGACTCCGTGCTGTAACATGTCCACCCGCCTGGTCGCGGCAACACTATTCTCATCAATCGGGACACGCTTGAAATATCTAGCGTACACTCATTTACTTGTCGTCGACGATTCTCGGCGTTTCATCGCCACAAGGGATATTCAGTTCTCAGCCGACACACTTCTCTGCTTTCGTGATCTGTCTGTCATGGCTTCCCAACTCCGACTGACTCCCTTTGTCCGTTCCCCTGCTCGACCCTCCTAATCACGTGGCCTCCTCCTCGCAATTCTATTGGCCACTATCTTTAGCCCGTTACCGGTGTCTTTTCCCTTATCACTCTCCGTAATTATTTATCACTATTACTGTTTCAACAATCTATGTTGCTGTTAACCAGGTCTTAAGTAATCTGACTCATGGCATATTACATAGATAAGTAATTTGGAAGAAAAGAAAATTAATAAATAAAAATGATATAAATTGATAGAAAAGTAATAAATTTAATCTGAAACGTTTGGCCTCTTATTGTCCTTTCTACTGCATGATGTTTTCAGCATCCAGAAAATGATCTTTCTAGTGTCTAGTTTTATTCTGCTGTCACCATGTTCATTGTTGCTTATTACTGTAAATAGCTACCATAGGGAGGCTGCTGTATTCAGTCACAGGACATGTTGCATTGATGGTTCTTCCCATCATGTATAGATTATACACCAACAAATTGTAATTTTAACAAACAGCAATAAACCAAAGCATGGCCATGTATAATAAGAGTAGTATGAGATTCCTGTCGCTGATGACTTTCACAAGTGTTTCGTATAAACTAGAATGTTAACAATAGAAAAATAATGCAATTAAAAACCTTTGATAATTACAACTGAATTATTTCAGTTAATGAAAAATTATTCAAGTAATTAAATGTAAGACAGTGCCTCATTTATGCATCCTGTATTCCATAACATAATTACCTTGACATAATAATATTCTAAGTCTTCTTCTTCTGTTGTCCTACTTCTTTTGCCATGAAGTGTGTAGAGTGGAGGCAGATGTAATTTCCTCTGTTTCGCTGTCTTGTTTCTTGAACTAATGTCATATTTGATTTCTTCAATGTTTCTTTTACTACATCTAGCCAGCTCTTTCTGTGTCGTCCTCTCGCCTTGTATCCCAATGTTCTTATGTAGAACATTCTGCTGGATTGATCTTGTTCCATTCTAACTAACTAAACTAAAATGTCCAAACCATTTAATTCTTTGGTGTTTTATAGTCAGTAATTGGTGTTATCTCTAAATTCGTTCTTATTTTTTCATTTGTTTCTCAATCTCTTCTTGCTTTTCCAGCTGCGTTTCTTAACTTTCACTGCCAAAAAAAGTAGAGAATTTCGACCAAACAGAAATTGATGGCAGAAAATGGAAAGTAAGGGTGTGTCACCGTAATGATCTAAATATGGTTAAAATGGTAGCAATTATATTGTATTATATATCAAATTAAAGTAGACTGCACAGGGAACATGTCAGTATTGCTATTATTGCTATAGGTTAGAAATATCATCATAATAATGTTAGATTTTGTTTTTAAAAAATTGAAGACATGGGTGACAATTATTTAAAATTTTCAATATTCAATAAGACGCATCTTTGGACCCATTAGGGATACACAAAGTGGAGAGTGGAAAAGAAGAAGTAACAAAGACATTTATGATTTGTTTAAGTCCCCGCTAATCACTGGTATCATGAAGGCTAATAGACTACAATGGCTGGGGCATATAGAAAGAATGGAAGATAATAGGGAAACAAAACTCGCTTACACTCAGGAAATAAATGACCGTAGACCCCGAGGTAGACCAAGAAGGCGGTGGAGAGATAATATACATACAGACCTACAAGCACTTGGAATCAACGACTGGCAAGAGAAGGTCCACCAGAGAGACGAATGGAGACAGATTGTATTTGCAGCAAAGAACCTCAATGGCTCGGAATGCTGAAGAAGAAGCAGAATATTCATTCCACTCAGTCTGCCTCTATCTCGTCTACCACTAATCTTACCAGTTGTAACGATTTTCCCCAATGCCTCACTTCTCTTTACCTGATCAATTACCATTGTTCCTTTCTTACAGTTGTGTAACGTTCTACTGTCATTAGCCTCTTCCAGGAAATCATTCTTAGTATACTTTGGATGTTGAAGATATTCGCAACATTCATCTCTGAAATCATATACCCATTGTATTTAAGCTCACCCTAATTTATTTGCTCACTGCCACAAAGCGGGTTCTGTTGTTATATTACATTTTGATGTCATCTTTTTCTTTGATATAATTATTGTCTCTGTTTGTTTTTGTTTTTGTGTATTAAGAAAAGTCCCTTTTTGGACTCCCTATGAATACAATTAGTTAGTTAGTTAGATAGCTAGATAGCTAGCTAGCTAGCTAGCTAGCTAGCTAGCTAGTTAGTTAGTTAGTCGCAGTTTCAACTTCACGGCAAAAGGTCGCCCCATAATGCTTCATTCCTGTGCCAGTGAATATCACACAGAATGCTCCTCACTGCCCCATGTGATAAGTGGAGAAGACAGGGGTCTCGACAAACCAACAGACTGCACAGGTATACATGGATAATACCACTGCCTGAATACCAACAAAAAAGTCAGCCACAAAAAATATAGTTCATCGTCGATGGAAGCGGCAGTTACTAGAAAACCAGCAGCCACACATTACCGCATAATGCAAATCAAGTTACTTTAGCAACCGGCAAGCCACCATTTTTCTGAACATGCAGTTCACGATACAAACAACTGTGGACAGATGTAAAAGCACTCCACATGAAATACACAGATCACAGTGTCGCACCATGCACTTAACTCAATGGCTGGGTGACAGAACCATCCACTACCTGTCCAACTTGAGGAAAATGTGTAAGTCAAACAAAGCCACAAGCATAAACACTCCAGAGGCCTTAACAGCTCAACTGCCTATCCTCCATGTTGGACTGGAAGTCTGTCTATGAATACAATGTCCAACAGTAATGTAACAATAATAATAATAATAATAATAATAATAATAATAATAATAATAATAATAATAATAATAATAATAATAACCTCCTCGCCTCATATCTGACTATGGGATGATGCACCCAATGTGCAGACAGCCTACAGCTGCGAAGGTCAGCTTTCCCTTCAGCAGATTCTTCTTTTTTCTCTTCTTGATGAAGTAATTGCCTTTCCCAGAGTTCAAAATGAACACTTACAGTTCATCTCCACATGTAACAATGTGGTTGAGTTTATTTGAGTTAAGAACTGACATCGCTGCACTCAGGACATTCCCATACATGCTCCATCCCCTCGTTCAACAGCCAGTGAAGAGTCACACCACTATCTGATTAAAAGTTCTCCTGGTCTTCCCTCTCAGTTTTGAGATTCTTCCAGAACCCCTGCAGATCCCCCACAATCTCATTCTTTCCACATATGGGTTCTTAATCTGTTCCTCCGCCTTCTCCACCTGGACCCACAAGCGCACGACCACCTCCCCCTTGTCCATAGGCAATCTGCTACCAAGAGGTGCATTCCCTGCTAGCCTATCAGCCTATTCATTCCCCTGCACCCCCACATGGCCAGGGCAAAATATCCATACAATTCTCAGAATCTGTGACCTATGAAGCAACAAGAGCCATTTCACACGAAACATTCCTTTCTCCCCCTTACTAAGCACACTCTTTGAATCCATAATGAATACGTGTGTAGCAGTAGTCTCCTCTAGCTTAAGTTGATTGCAGCTCCCTGTAAAGCACATGCAACTAACATGTACTATTTGATAGATATTGTATGACAATTGTGTGTCACTGCTTTGTTTGGTGCTCAACTATCTACCCGAGAGAGTTATGTTTCCATTGCGTAGTGACTTTAACTATGTATTATGTACTATTTGATAAATATTGTATGACATTAGTTTTGTTCCCCGTATACATGTATCTACTGTGTTCACCAGGAATGAGGCGCTGGAACCTCTTGCTCCCGGGTAGATTGGGCCCGTTAGCTATTACAGCAGCCAATCTAGGAAATGGAAAACTCCGATTATAAACTCCCAAGTTTAAGGTGGACCGATGTGCCAAGGACTGAATGGCCATGGGTGAGTTGGTTGTGAACGTGGAACGCCTGGTATGCGGGCTGGGCTGCGCCAGGCATATGGACTCCTGAGGCACATCCCCTGCCCCTTCCCTAGCAGGCAGGCTCTACTAGGGTGACCGATTATATCCTGCCTTCATATCAAACAATGTGGTTAAAACTGACCATGTCACCCACTGAGTACTGACTGCTTTTGAAACAATGGGGCCAGCACCATATACCTAATAACCTCAAGACACAGAAAAGAGTCCTTTACTTTTTTTTAAAGTTATGCTTCCTTTGTAAGCTGCTCAGCATTGTTTCAGATCTGTGTAAGATTATGTATGTGATTTTGTCAGCTGGTTTAAAATCGTGGTTTTTATTGAGTCTGCCATATAAGCATTTATCTGCTGACGTTGATAATAGTGTTCCTCTGAAACACCATGTTGGTAAATATGCTAATTCTCTGCCTCAGAAAAAGAAAGACCGTTAATAAGAAAATAACTGGTCACTCTATTCCATTCTAAAATTGGTGATCTAGTATATGTGAAGTCTTGGCACATCCAAATGGTAGTTTCTGTTGTGCCTAGGCCCCTCATCCTACAAGTGCACTAGTTCCAGAGACATCAACTAGACCTGCCCCAATATAAACAACATGAAATGTTAGAAACATTTGTGACTAGGTGATAATAACTTCTGCTATTTCCAAACCGAGAACTGAGGTAGTGTCCCATATCTGGAGTCAGTGTGGTCCCTTTGTCTTTGGTCGTCTGCTAAAACATCTCCGGACATGGCTGCCATATAGTTGTTTCCATGACTGTCTCCATGTGTGCCTGACTTGTATACTGCCTGTGTTGAGAATTAATAGCTGGTATGTTACATTGATCTGTCAGTAAGTGTAGAATACTTGTATAAACAGTTAGTTGCATGTGCTTTACAGGGCGCTACAATCACCTCAAGCAATTATTGCCAGTTTGTGATTTACTAGGCAATTTTTTGTTGAGTAGTTTGCCATAGATTTCTAAATGGCCGACACTCATTCTATGGAAATAAACATAAAGCAGTCTACTTCCAAATCACCCATGGCTGATTTCAAACCTTGGACTCGGAATGTCAGGGGAGTATGAAATTGTGTCTCAATATCCCCTAAGCCACAGATGCCGGTTGATTATTTTTTTTATGTATTATCAATAGCAGTATCAACTTTTACAGATATGTCGTCAATATTATCTATTCAAATGGGACGCAGAGGTGTTTCCAAGGCACCAGGGCCGGGTTATATACTCGCCAAGACCTATTGAGTGTCCTCGTCGAGCGTCCTGGGCAACAGGTCCCTTCGGGGTCCTGGCTAAAGTTAGTAAGATCATCGATTCTTCCGAAGTCGGAGAGTGTCTGCCTGTATGGCGAGGAACCACCAGTCTGAACATCAATAAGCCA
This sequence comes from Cepaea nemoralis, assembly GCA_014155875.1. NCBI lineage: Eukaryota > Metazoa > Mollusca > Gastropoda > Stylommatophora > Helicidae > Cepaea > Cepaea nemoralis. The sequence continues at coordinate 60,239 of JACEFZ010008854.1, read as the reverse complement.
GACATGGGACAACGGATACTCATGCAAACCTCAGGTCCTGTATGACATCACACTGATGTTGGACAACAGGATGCCTTCATCCGACATACAGGACTTCGAGTTGGAGCTCAAGCCAACGAACACAAGCAAGCAAGCAATCTATTAAAATAATGCTCATCTGGTTATGACTATATAATATGTATGATTTTTTACAAACATTAATGTAGATGTATACATATAATCATACACATTGTGCTCAAATTCCCCTTACACAAATACAGAGTCATGCAGACAGTTAGACAGGTAACTTAAACAAAAATAATATTTCACAAGATTTCTAGGGTTATCTGCTGCTTGTACAACCTACTTCCGTTGTACTGGTTTTATTTGTTTGTTTACCAGGATTTTTATTTTTCTCCAATCAAGCTGCAAGACCTACACACTCTTCATTTTGGGGAAAGCAAGATTTGTAATACTGGTTTATTTATATCAAGTCAGGGGGGTTGCAACAGGGCAGTGGTAAACATGCTTGCCTGCCAGTCAGGTGGTCATCCGTTCAAATTCACATGAGGGTTTGTTTTAAATATACCTGATAAGCCTCATGGTATGGAAAAGAGTCCTTACTCCCTTTATATCATGTGAGAATATTCAGTCAGAAGACTTGTGGGACGTGTTTGAACATGTCACTCCACTACAAAAATAGCTTTGTGTTTGCCCATAAACTTATTCAGCAGAAAATGATGCGGTGGTTTCCCAATACCTTCTACATCCATGTAAGAAATGTGATTATATTATATTTTATTTCAACATACCATGTCAATTCCAGGACCTGCATCTTTAGGAAACGGTCCACCAGATCCCTGTAAGACATGAAGGAACAGTGCTAAACACAAACAACTGTTTATTTCTGTTTACTGCTAGATTACTACACATCATTGAAACAGAAACTAGATTACCCAAAGTTATAATACTATACTTCATAATGTAGAGCTATTACCATGCTTAGTCCACTACCACATTAATGTGATGGTCTTCTTCTTCTTTGTTCATCTGGAATGTTTATTTTTGACATAATTATGTTGCGCCTGTTTACAATAGAGCTGCGATATTTGTGCCTTTTGACATCCTTCTTCTTCAGGCATTTGTTGACCAGATTAACTTTTCTGCGATGCGGTGGTCTGACATTTAATATCTATTAAAGGAGGCATTTTTTCCAGCTGGTATAGCCTTTTATATTATTATTTTATATTTTATATTTATATTTTATATATTACTAGCTGACCCTGCCCGGCTTCGCCCAGACCCTGGTGGGGAGCATCTCATTTAATTCATATAAGTAGTCATATAAGTTCCCGTTCCCGTTACCGACTATCTGTCTGTCTGTCTGTCTGTCTGTCTGGAGGAGGAGGAGGGAGGAAAGAGGAGGAGGGAGGAAAAGGGAGGAGGAGGAGGGAGGAGGGAGGAAAGGGAGGAGGGAGGAAAAGGGAGAAGGGAGGAGGAGGGAGGAGGGAGGAAAAGGGAGAAGGGAGGAGGGAGGAAAAGGGAGGAGGGAGGAGGAGGGAAGAGGGAGGAAAAGGGAGGAGGGAGGAGGAGGAGGGAGGAGGGAGGAAAAGGGAGGAGGGAGGAAAAGGGAGGAGGGAGGAAAATGGAGGAGGAGGGAGGAGGGAGGAAAAGGAAGGAGGGAGAGGGAGGAGGGGAAGAGGAAGACGGTAGGAGGAGGAGGAGGGGAGAGGAGGAGAAGAAGGGAGGAGGCAGAGGGAGAAGAAGGAAGGAGGGAGAGGAAGGAGGGAGAATGAGGAGGGGAGGAAGGAAAGGGAGGTGGAAGAGGAGGAGGAGGGAGGAGGAGGAGGAAGGAAAGGGAGGAGAAGGGAGGAGGGAGGAGGTAGAGGGAGGAGGAGGGAGGAGGTAGGAGGAGGAAGAGGGAAGAGGGAGAAGAAGGGAGAAGGAGGGAGGATGATGAGGGAGAAGGAGGCAGGAGGAGTAGGAGGGAGGCAGGAGGAGGAGGGATGAGGAGGGAGAGGGAGGAGGAGGTAAGATGAGAGAGGAGGGGGGAGGAGGCGGAGGGAGTAGGAGGGAGGAGGATGGAGGAGGAGGGGAGAGGAAGAGGGAGAAGGAAGAGGGAGAAGGAGGAGGGAGAGGGATGAGAGGGAAGAGGAGAAGGGTGGAGGGAGGAGGTAGAGGGAGGAGAAGAGAGGAGGAGAGAGTTCGCCATTCCGAATTCATACTCGTCTAGTTCTTCCCTTCTACACGACTGTAGATAACCTCCTTACACATAAAAAGATGAATTGTTATTGATATTGCCGTGGCATGGAGGAATATCAGCAGCAGAGTTGATCCAGAAAACCAAAGACTGAGATCTACGGAGAGCCATGAACGCCTACGCCAGCCGGCACGGCACTTGATGATGATGATTGCCGTGTGACGATTCTGTGTAGTCACGTCATTTTCTTCCCTTTCCCTAGCGTTTTGGTTCGGGGATTCTTTCATCATCATCATCATATATTTACGTACGTATTTTGGGAGAGGGAGGAGGGAGGAGGAGGAAGAAGAAAAAAAAAATACGACAGTTGACAGCCCTGGAATGAAAGGAAGGCGTGTAGAAAATTTCATCTCAATCGGATGGGCCGTTCGCGAGCGCATCAAGGACATACATAGATACATAAATACGGAGATTGCCTTTTATATATAAGACTAGCTGACCCGGCCCGGCTTCGCCCAGTCCCTGGTGGGGAGCATCTCATTTAATTCATATAAGTAGTCATATAAGTTCTCGTTCCCGTTACCGACTGTCTGTCTGTCTGTCTGTCTGTCTGTCTGTCTGTCTGTCTGTCTGTCTGACCCGGCCCGGCATTGCCCAGCTCCTGGTGTGGAGCATCTCATTTAATTCATATAAGTAGTCATATAAGTTCCCGTTCCCGTTACCGACTATCTGTCTGTCTGTCTGTCTGTCTGTCTGTCTGTCTGTCTGTCTGTCTGTCTGTCTATCTGTCTGCCTGACCCTGTCCGGCTTCGCCCAGTCCCTGGTGGGGAGCATCTCATTTAATTTACATAAGTAGTCATATAAGTTCTCATTAAATTCATACAACAAAAAAAGTAACTTAAAAGAATGTCCTTCCAGACACCATCCATTATTTTTAATGAAAACGCTTGCTAATCACCTGCATGACTACAGTAACTTCTTAAGCAAATAAAGATGAGTTACAATGTTATGCATTGTGCATTATTTTTATGAAAACTTTGAAAATGCCTTACAGTTTGTATCATTATTTATTATAACTCATATGCCGGTACATAACTATGGACACAGAGTTTATAAATCTTTGAAAACGATGCCACAATATGACTATAAGTTATACAGAAAAGTTATGCCCCTTGAAATAACTTTTACGGAGTTAGGTCCCCTGAAATATATGCAATTATAATGAAAAATGAAAAATGAAATAATACTGAGTAAGCAGGCGATTTCACACTAAAAAAATATGACAGTTGACAGCTCTGGACTGAAAGGAAGGCGTGTAGAAAATTTCATCTCAATCGGATGGGCCGTTCGCGAGCGCACAAAGGACATACATAGATACATACATAGATACAGACAGACAGACATACGCTCCTTATTTATATATAAGATTTAGACTCATAAAATGAATTGAAAATATGGGCCAACTGCACCAATGTGCCTAAATGGCATGTTAGTTTCATGAATTTACTGTAATTGTAATTTGTAAATGATCTGTAACAACTGTAGGACATTGTAGTAATAGAGACTGCAATAAAGGGACTTTCCTTGAATAGTAAGAAAACAGAATCAATAGTTATATCAAAGAAACATATGATATAACAACAGAAGGAAAAATACTAAGCCAAACAGATCAGGAAGTGAGGACAACAGAGATGTGGTTTCTGAGACATGAGTTGCGAATATTTTGGATTGCCACAGTGAATAACAACTAGTACTTGGAAAAAACTCATTCTTTTTTTCACTCGCTCGCTTTGAACTCAAGCGTAGTCCATACACACTACTTCTAGTAGTGTTGGAGTGAATTTTGTGTGTGGATTAGCTTTAACTATTAACAGTGTCCCTCACCATCAGGCAAACCCACTCCGACTTCAGAGGTAGACAATGTAAAAACAGGCTAATGAAAGTAGAGCATGAGAAGAGAGGCAGTGGAAAGCATCATGACAACTGGAAAGGTGACTGGTAGAAGAAGCACGGGCAGACAGAGATAAACAGATTTTGGATGGACTGAGATGGTGGAGTGAAGGAACATCATCAACAGAGTTGATGACTTATTGTATCATGTTGTAACATTCTCGAGCCATTTACACTTTCACGACTCACTCCATCACTTTTTTATTATTATATTACAATTCCTCCACATCCCTCACGTTTGCATCATCCAGTCTTGTATGCATTCTTATTTTCTTCTTCTGCCCCAGCAAGTTCAATGGGTGCATGAGGCGTTCTGTGTCATTGTTTAGGCATCATCACTTCTCTCATGCTTCTGGCTAGGCTTCAACTCCCGGCTGAATGAAGATATGTTTCCAGCAACTTATGGTGCTGAAGTCAACCCAACTGTTTATAATCAACACTGGAGATTTCTCATGGAAAAAAGTGACCTGGTCACTCCATCTCAAAATATGTGTTTTTGCTTCATACCCCTCCAGCAGCATTCAATATGAAGACCTTTACCTTGAAAACAGATGTTGGGAAATGTAACCAAACATGATTTTGAATAGAGAAAGACAAAGAATATTGTGTTGTGTGATATCATCCCCAGTGTTCACTTTCTACAAAGGTCTGATAAAACAGAAATAAATCCATAATCAGACAAACTGTAACAAATGAATAGTATGAAAATGAAGTTGCTGTATTGCCTTACTGGGTGCAAGATGCCTTTTTCTATTAACGATTTTCGTGGAGTTCTTGGAATGTCAAGTGCAGCAAACAATGGCCATATTTTATCAGAAACTGATGCAAAGTCTGCAGGGGTTCTGTAAATAAAAGAAACATAAACAACTTGCTGGAAAATCTGACTACTGAAGGTACAAAAAGTGTTGTTGAACTGAGTCAAACACCAACCTCACAGCACTCAAGACATTCCCATCTGTGTTTCATCCTCATCTTCAACAATGAGTGAAGAGCCCCAATACTAATGGTATCAGTTGCAGTCTGATTATGTGTTCTGTTTGTTCTTTCCTTGAAGCCCTGATTGTTGGTTAGATCCTCACACTCCCTTCACCCATTCTCTCCAGGCCATGATGGTGTATCTGTTTGTTCTTTCCTTGAAGCCCTGATTGTTGGTTAGATCCTCACACTCCCTTCACCCATTCTCTCCAGGCCATGATGATGTATCTGTTTGTTCTTTCCTTGAAGCCCTGATTGTTGGTTAGATCCTCACACTCCCTTCACCCATTCTCTCCAGGCCATGATGGTGTATCTGTTTGTTCTTTCCTTGAAGCCCTGATTGTTGGTTAGATCCTCACACTCCCTTCACCCATTCTCTCCAGGCCATGATGATGTATCTGTTTGTTCTTTCCTTGAAGCCCTTTTTGTTGGTTAGATCCTCACACTCCCTTCACCCAGTCTCTCCAGGCCATGATGATGTATCTGTTTGTTCTTTCCTTGAAGCCCTGATTGTTGGTTAGATCCTCACACTCCCTTCGCCCATTCTCTCCAGGCCATGATGGTGTATCGGTTTGTTCTTTCCTTGAAGCCCTGATTGTTGGTTAGATCCTCACACTCCCTTCACCCATTCTCTCCAGGCCATGATGATGTATCTGTTTGTTCATTCCTTGAAGCCCTGATTGTTGGTTAGATCCTCACACTCCCTTCACCCATTCTCTCCAGGCCATGATGGTGTATCTGTTTGTTCTTTCCTTGAAGCCCTGATTGTTGGTTAGATCCTCACACTCCCTTCACCCATTCTCTCCAGGCCATGATGATGTATCTGTTTGTTCTTTCCTTGAAGCCCTGATTGTTGGTTAGATCCTCACACTCCCTTCACCCATTCTCTCCAGGCCATGATGGTGTATCGGTTTGTTCTTTCCTTGAAGCCCTGATTGTTGGTTAGATCCTCACACTCCCTTCACCCATTCTCTCCAGGCCATGATGGTGTATCGGTTTGTTCTTTCCTTGAATCCCTGATTGTTGGTTAGATCCTCACACTCCCTTCACCCATTCTCTCCAGGCCATGATGATGTATCTGTTTGTTCTTTCCTTGAAGCCCTGATTGTTGGTTAGATCCTCACACTCCCTTCACCCATTCTCTCCAGGCCATGATGATGTATCTGTTTGTTCTTTCCTTGAAGCCCTGATTGTTGGTTAGATCCTCACACTCCCTTCACCCATTCTCTCTAGGCCATGATGATGTATCGGTTTGTCCATACTAACAAAAGGCCCTGCCCACTTCTGCATTATGCAACACCAATACCCTACCCAGTATGCAGACCCAGACAGTATGTCCACCTGCTTGTTTTCTAAAATACCTGTATATCCTGGGCAAAAGATTCAAAATATGTTCTCTACCTGTGATTTTTTAATTGAAGCCCGCCATTCTGCATGAAGCATGCCTGTCTTCACCATTCTCAGCATGATTTGTGAGTCTGTTGCAATCAGGACGTATGTGCTGTTTGTCCTCCAGCCAGCAGAATGTCGTAATGACTGTCTCCATTTCCATTCTCAATGTAGATGTGGTATCATATGCCCGACTCTCCTGCAGTAAACACCATCCATTACCCTTTGCTATGAACCCTCTGACACTTTTATGCTTCTTAGCCCGGAGCCATCTGTGCGGATGATTACATCATCACTGGGGCGCGAACTGCCATGAATCAATTGTTGCACCTCCCATTCTGCACAGCCATCTGGCCAATCACTGCTCTCCTGGTCTAATGTGATTATGAAGGCACATAAAAATAACTATAACTACTTGCACCTTGAAGCACAAATATTAAGCTAACAAAATTGCACATAACTATTCTGAGAAACTTTTTGTCACAGTTAAAATATGTTGACTCTTTGGGCACTAGAAAGCGTTAAGTTTATACCAACACTTAAATTCTCAACAAAAGGTTGATGAACTACTAAATCTATATATAGTAACCGCGACTGCAGCAGGATCAGCAAATACAAATAATCGATAAACTATTGACCCCATGAAATCAACAAGACATTCTGACTCATATATAAGATATGTCTGTGCTTGTTGGTTTGATAGGATCAGTAGCTATTTTGTTTTGTGTTTTTTTTTCTTTCAATATGATACTTCCTGTTAGCTAATGTACATACATACTTGGCTACTAATAAACTGGTTGTTATATCTCATAGTTTAATTTAGTGGGTTGTCAGTCTTTTATTTTTCTGTAGTCACAAAAAGTTTTTAAAATGTATTTTTTGTGTAGTTGTTTGTGATTTCTTGGCAAATTTATGGTCAGCAGTTTTCCATTGCTTTTTGAATAACTCATACCATTGTATGAAAACCGATGCAAGTTGGTCTGATTTCAACTAGTCCATAGCTGTGTTTCGGACACGGTATGCAGGATTATACATTGCATTCAAAACCCCTTCACCATAGTGCCAGCGGTGGGAATGATTAGTAGTAGGACTCTTCGCTGGCTGTTGAACAAGGGGACGGAGCACGTATGAGAATGTCCTGAGTGCAGTGATGTCGGTTCTTAACTGAACTCAACTGTGCCAGCTTTACAAAATGTCAAGTAACACCATTTCTTCAGTTCCGTTCAAATTCATGTTCATGTGTGTTGCAATGCATGGGATATTATGTAGGATTGTTAAGCTTTGTATTGCCAGATGATTAGAATCCACACTATATAGATGGCAGTGTATGTCACAATTGATGTTCAAGTAATAATTATGATGAACAGATAGTTGATTGAAATTTCAGTTCTTTACAGCCTAATGCTATTTTTGGATAGTTGTTTTTGCTAACATATACAATCAACAGAGAGAGAAAAGCAAATGGCGCTGTCCTTCAAGAAATCAATAAAAACCTTAAACTGATAAGAGACATTACATGTTGACAGTCAAGATTATTTGGGCACATTATGAAAAGAAATAAACGTAAAAACTTAGTGACAACTGGCAAAATTTATGGGAAAAGAACATGGGCAAGGCAAAGAGATAAATACCTGGATGGCTTGACTACATGGCGTAACTGGGACAAGCACACAGACTTGATTCAAGACTCTGGATGGGTGAATCATGACTGCCCATGGTTATCAGTATGGCACATCAAGGAGGAGAAGATGATGATGATGATGATCATCATCATCATCATCATCATGATGATGATGATGATGATGATATATCATGAACATGTTAAGTTGATATTACCTATTCTCGGAATCCTGAATGTCAGGCTGAGCTCCATGCTCCAACAGCATCATTATTACCTGAATACACAAAATAACTTAAGACAGAAATGTAAACATGTTGTTTAAAATGCTTTGTGATACACTGGATATTAACTTGCTAAAATTAAGAAAAATAAATAAAAATGTATAAACATAATCAAATGTATTAGCACATGTCAGTTAAAACCCCAACATGAATGTCAACATGCCACCTTTCAATCGCAGACAATTCCCAGAAACATTCTGAACATTATCTAGTGGCCATTGTAGGAGTCATGCTAATCAGAAAACAACAATCCAGCACTGCTGAGGTTTGAACCTGCACCACTGTCTTGGAAAGCAAGCACACTAGCCACTATTCCAACACAGCTCCTAGAAGTTGATACAAGTTCTGTATTTATCGTTTGTGTTATTTATTTATAACAAGTCAGCACACACCATTTTTTTTACCATTGATGCATAATATATGTATCACTGATTAGTACTTTAATCACATATGGTCTCTATTGTGTGGACTGTTAGATTCTTTATCTGCCTTTTATCCCTCATTAGAACATAGGTCTCCTCATCATGGTCTAGACAGAATGTGGCAGCAAGGGATGGTCACAGGATCTGGTTGACAGTCATCATGGTCTAGAGAGAATGTGGCAGCAAGGGGTGGTCACAGGATCTGGTTGACAGTCGTCATGGTCTAGAGAGAATGTGGCAGCAAGGGGTGGCAGCAAGGGGTGGTCACAGGATCTGGTTGACAGTCGTCACTCTGAGGTAAAGCAAGACGGACATATAATCAGATCACAACGGGCACCATTAGTATTGGAACTCTTCACTTGCTGTTGAAGATGAGGATTGAGCCTAATGGGAATGCTCCAGATGCAATGATGTCAGTTCTTGACTCAACTTGACTAAACTCTTCTCAATGTGTGCCCTATCTAGTGCCAGCATCTTTTCTTCACCTCTTGATTTTCTGTAATCTGAATTATTCTCTCCCTAAGTTCCATATCAGTGATTCTGTCACACCATTTAACTCCTTCTATACTGCGCAGGCAACAGTTAAGGAATGTTTGTAGTTTAACATAGTTTTAGTTGTTCTTTATGTTTCTGATTTAGCATTGAACATTCTGGGACTGTGTGACGACTAACTGTAATGCATGTACAATTGGCGTCCATTACAAATGGCTTGTTTGTAAAGAATCACATCTGTTGCACATAGACAGCACCATAAGTGTTACAGTCTCCTCCCACAGATCAAACTAGTAAGGTCCCAATACAATGTATGAACTCTGTAGCACAGGCAAGCATCGAACTGTGTCTAAACCAGAATCATAAATGCTATAAATATACTTTGTATGGCTTCATCATCATGTAGCAGATTCTTGGCAGAACACTGCTTTCATCACGGCCCACCATCTCCAATCCTCCATCTGTTGCCAGTTGCCTGCCTAAAACATGTTCATGCCCAAGGTGTCTTCACTGTTGCCAGTTGCCTGCCTAAAACATGTTCATGTCCAAGGTGTCTTCACTGTTGCCAGTTGCCCTGCTTAAAACATGTCCATGCCCAAGGTGTCTTCACTCTTGCCAATTGCCCTGCCTAAAACATGTTCATGCCCAAGGTGTCTTCACTGTTGCCAGTTGCCCTGCCTAAAACATGTTCATGCCCAAGGTGTCTTCACTGTTGCCAGTTGCCTGCCTAAAACATGTTCATATCCAAGGTGTCTTCACTGTTGCCAGTTGCCCTGCTTAAAACATGTCCATGCCCAAGGTGTCTTCACTCTTGCCAGTTGCCCTGCCTAAAACATGTTCATGCCCAAGGTGTCTTCACTCTTGCCAGTTGCCCTGCCTAAAACATGTTCATGCCCAAGGTGTCTTCACTGTTGCCAGTTGCCCTGCCTAAAACATGTTCATGCCCAGGTGTCTTCGCTGTTGCCAGTTGCCCTGCCTAAAACATGTTCATGCCCAAGGTGTCTTCACTGTTGCCAGTTGCCCTGCCTAAAACATGTTCATGTCCAAGGTGTCTTCACTGTTGCCAGTTGCCCTGCCTAAAACATGTCCATGCCCAGGTGTCTTCGCTGTTGCCAGTTGCCCTGCCTAAAACATGTTCATGCCCAGGTGTCTTCGCTGTTGCCAGTTGCCCTGCCTAAAACATGTCCATGCCCAAGGTGTCTTCACTGTTGCCAGTTGCCCTGCCTAAAACGTGTTCATGCCCAAAGTCTCTTCACAAATATATTCAAAGGCAAAAAATGTGTTTTAAACACCAGCATAGGTTTGTGAAATCATAACATTTGATAGAAGAACAAGAACTGCTATGGGCAAAATTAGCCTTTTGCAAGATAGAAAATATACTTACTAATAAAACAAACTGCAGTGAAATCAGAAGTGTCAATGTCAAAGTGCTGTACAGAATCTATACTGTTGAGTGCATGTGTAATGTGGACAATAAGCTGAGAAACATCTAATGGCAGTGGAAATGTGGTGTCTGAGAAAAATGCAAAAGATACCATGGATAGCCTGAAGAAAAAAAAGAATGAGACAGTTCTTCAAGAAACAAATTAAAACCATAAATTGATTAGAGAAATTAGGTGTAGACCGTCAGGTTAATTGGATACATTATGATATGGAGGGTTCTGCCACATGGCATAATCTGGATAAGAACACAAAAATGGTCCAAGACTGATGATTGTATCAGATGGTCTACCATGACCACCCAGCATGGTACATGATAATGATGATTGTATCAGATGGTCTACCATGACCACCCAGCATGGTACATGATAATGATGATTGTATCAGATGGTCTACCATGACCACCCAGCATGGTACATGACAATGATGATTGTATCAGATGGTCTACCATGACCACCCAGCATGGTACATGATAATGATGATTGTATCAGATGGTCTACCATGACCACCCAGCATGGTACATGATAATGATGATTGTATCAGATGGTCTACCATGACCACCCAGCATGGTACATGATAATGATGATTGTATCAGATGGTCTACCATGACCACCCAGCATGGTACATGATAATGATGATAGTTGAGTGAAGAAATGAAACACAGTTTGTACAAGTCACACATAAAATAAACATACCGGCCCATGCTCTTGAAAAGCTGCAGCATGAAGAGGGGTCCAAAGTGTTCCTTCGTTTTGTAAATTGGGATCTGCACAGTGAACAGTCATCCCAAAATTACTTCAACATGTAAAATAGTTTTCAACTGCTTTTTCATTTCCTTAACTCTGTTTGTCTCAGGCAGTTATTACATCATCCTCTATGCTAGATATTAACATCCCATAATATGACTGGGAAGCTTAACAAACAAAAGATACAAACGTTGTGAGCCTCGTCAATGAACAAAATAATGAAAAACTTCTTCTTCAGATGTCAATATGAATAAATGCAAAAAAACTGCAGCCTTCTTGAGCTTGCTGACATCTGCACAGAGTTAAATGAAAAATGAAAAACAAGATTACTTAGTTGAAAATAGAAGTTTCCTAATTCACAAAATGTTATCCAAACATCACAACAAAACAAAATAAAATACATTACAATGTTTGGTTAACTGTTCATAAATTAGAACACTTCTGTTTTCAATGAAGTGTTCTTATCATGATACCTGAGAGACATTAAATGTTTCATAATGGTGATAAAGCTTATTGTTCACCTAAAAGTATTTATATCTTCTTCTTTTTGCATTCTTTCTGAGTTGTTAAAATCCACATTCATATATACATTTTACTGCCAGTCTAAGGGTTAATTGACCTCCATACAATTTTTAATGAACCATAACAAATTAAAGGCATATTTATGATCTCAAATATGTGTACATAATACATTCTTGGATAATATGCTTGACTGCCATTTTAGTGGTTTAGTTTTGATCGACAATGAATGAAACATGTAACTCACAAACCTATAATGATCTATTCTAAGTCAAAATGTCATTACTTGTTCATATGTATCTCCCTGAATAATGTCAAATGTATGTCTATAAACTACTAAGAATTTAAACAAAGACGCCATAAATAAATACTAATGAGTTCATATATGTTAAGTCTTAAAGGACATAAGTTTGGGCAGGAGTTTCCATTATCCATCAACATTTTTGGGTAAACTGTTTTAATCAACATTTTTGGGTGAACTGTTTCTAAGTCTGTTGTAAACTATACTGATGCTATACATACAGAAGTCAAGTAAAGGACCCCCTTCACCCGCCTTGAGGTGTACAGGGTATATGGTGCTAGTCCCACTTTGTATAGGTAATTCAGCACTCAATGGGTGAGATGGTCAATATCACGCTGGCCATCTTTACTTCCCAAGACCATTTCAGGCTGGGTCGAGCAGAGAGCCCAGGCCAACTTTACACATCAGCCTCTCCGGAGATACGAACATGTGCCCGGGCTGGCAGGCAAACATGCTAGCTACTTCACTACCCCAGCCCCTGGTGTTGGACATAATAACAAAACATTTATCTAATCATAACCTGAACAAAATAAAACATTTTTTTTTTAAATTTCAAAATTCCGGAAAAAAATAGTGAAATTGGGTGTATCTTAATTTGCATGCATTGTAAACTTCTGTTTAGTGAGAACCCCAAGCTATAAATATCTTTATTGGATACCCTGTGTTTTTATTAGTCAGTACCATCTTCATCAAGTGCCTTGGTAAGTGGCATGGGCGTTCATGCTTCTCCACTGACATTTGAAGCAAGTACACATATATATGGAAACAGTAGCGGCAAGTACACATATATATGGAAACAGTAGCAGCAAGTACACATATATATGGAAACAGTAGCAGCAAGTACACATATATATGGAAACAGTAGCAGCAAGTACACATATATATGGAAACAGTAGCAGCAAGTACACAGATATATGGAAACAGTAGCAGCAAGTACACATATATATGGAAACAGTAGCAGCAAGTACACAGATATATGGAAACAGTAGCAGCAAGTACACAGATATATGGAAACAGTAGCAGCAAGTACACATATATATGGAAACAATAGCAGCAAGTACACATATATATGGAAACAATAGCAGCAAGTACACAGATATATGGAAACAGTAGCAGCAAGTACACAGATATATGGAAACAGTAGCAGCAAGTACACATATATATGGAAACAGTAGCAGCAAGTACACATATATATGGAAACAGTAGCAGCAAGTACACATATATATGGAAACAGTAGCAGCAAGTACACATATATATGGAAACAGTAGCAGCAAGTACACATATATATGGAAACAGTAGCAGCAAGTACACATATATATGGAAACAGTAGCAGCAAGTACACATATATATGGAAACAGTAGCAGCAAATGTGCATATACTCACTTGTTCCAGCCTCTAGCAGCTGTTTGACACTGTCCTTTAAACCCCAAAAACTTGCTGAGAAAGCAAATTAAAATAGATTGTGAGTATGTGTGTGTGAAAGAGCATGCTTGTTTGTGAGTGTGTGTGTGTGAATGGCACATTTCTGTCTTTCCCTATCATTGTATGTATGCACATGTGTGCTGTATATTTGTTTCTTTGTTTGGTTAGTTGTACGTTTATTTTGCACTACACATTCAGATTTCAATTTTACTTGTTTCTTGGTATATTAATGCATTTTACATTTTTTTTTAATTTCGAGTTAATAGGAAATTTGTTATTATCTGCTTCTGTGATTTAACCATTGTCTCTGTTTTCTTGATATCCAAGAAAAGTCCTTGTTTGAACTATCTATTACTACAATGTCTAACAGCTGATGCAGATCTGTTTCATTTTCAGCCTTCAATATTGTGTCATCTGCATAACAAGGATTTTAATATTCTAACCTACAACTTATATGCTCTATCATTGTTCTCTTTCATTATTATTTTACTATAGAAAGAAAAGAGTACCCAAAACACATCTGTGTTTTATTTCTTTCTTGATCTATTCATAATTGCCCACTTTATCTCCCATTTTAATTGCTGCTATTTATTTTCAGTTAACCATTTTTTTTTTGGGGGGGGGGGGGGGATCTTTCCCATCAATTTTAACATTTGAATCATGTCATCATATTTTGTTTTATTAAATATATAGATCTTTATATATCTCAATTGATCTCGCTTTTTGTGCATATCCTATTTACAGAACAATTCAGTCAACACCAGCATTTTACAGCTGCTGTTGATGTCTTGGCAAGTTTTACGTTCAGTAGTTTGCCATTGCTTTCTGACAGACTGGCTCACATACCTTTCCGTAAGAAACCAATGTGACGTGATCCGCTGCCGAATCTCACGCAGCTGTGTTTTGTACGTGGGTATACGGGAATACGAACTGCATTTTTAATTCAGAATATGTAATTTACATTACTTGTTCCTTCTTCTTTCACAAATCCAAACTATTCTTCACCAATCACTATCTTATTTTCTTTCTTGCTCTTCTAATTATAATTCTGAGTTGTATTAAATACTTCATATTCAATTATTACGATTTGAGTATATCACTTTGTACGTACCCATTGTTGTAAATATTCAACAGTTCATTTAACATTTCTATTCAAAATTATCCCAGTACAGTAAACATTATTTGATGAAAAACCAAGGTAAGCGAGAATTTCAAGATGTCATTGCCCTATATTACTATATTCATTTCAATCATTAAATAATCTGCACAACTGTTAACTCATAACATTATAAAATCAATGCTTAAACTATGAATCCATCTCTACTTTCTATTGCTTCATGCAAACTGCTCTTTGTACAGCAAGGATATAAGAGGGTCCATAAGAGTTCAACTACAAGTAAAATGTGGGAGACTGTATATAAATATTCTAATGACAGAGTGCTTATAGAAAGACAAGCAAACGAATTCCAAGAACTCGTAGATATTACCAATGAAAGTTAAAAGAAAGGACTAAAACTAAACAACACAGTAACAAATATGGTCATGACAAAGAAAAGAAAGCAACTACAGTGTACAGAGACAACACAAAATAACACTGAAACAAGATCAGTGATTCAATTACTCCAGCTTAGAACTGACGAGAAAGTGCCTGTGTGTTGCTGTGACAGTAAGGAATAGCACAGAATAGTAACACTAACCTACCATGCATGTCGTAAGATGTCACTTATGAGATTTCCACCTGTCTGTTGCTGGGACTCTTAAGGAAAGCAAAGAATAGTAACACAATGTTAATACTTCTATTCCAAGGGCTGGTAGTTTCACCAATCGAGTATGCCCTGGCCATCCTCACTGTCAGCCTCACACAAATTAGAAGACTTGAAAAGGTACAAAACAAAGCCATGTGCATCATTTTGGGCTGCACGAGAGACACCAGATGTGTTTCAATGAGATACCGCCTTGACTTCCCGACCATGAACCACAGTATCAAGATCTGGAGAGCTCGGGCATACTTAAAAATAAGTGCAGATGAGCAGCACCCTCTGCATGAAGATATATTCAGAGAAAAGGGCGACAGGCTAAAGAGGCGCAAATCATGGATGGGTCGGGCAGAAGATGTCATCAGACAGGTCTGCAGTCCTACCAGTATCAACCCCGGCAAGGAATGGGTGCCTGTGCCTCCAGCTTTTAAGTGCACCTTCTCCTGCATTATCACACTTGACAGACGGTGCAGAGAACAGAAACCTGCCGCTGTCAATGCAGAGGTCAACGCGCTCATCTATGAACACTCAGAAAACCCAGAAACGCTCATCTGTACAGATGGATCTGTTGTTAAGCAGCAAAGAAATGTGTGGGCATTTACAGCCTGTTCAGCGGGCCGAACCGTTCAAGAATCCAGTGTTGCCCACTCCATGACCACTAGCAGCGTGACGATGGAAGTGATGGCAGTAACAAAGGCATTCATATGGCTTGAGTCACAGCATTATACCAACATGTGTGTACTAAGTGATTCAATGAGCATGATTCAGAAGGTCGATGCAGGATCTGTACGTAGACAGTGGACTGATTCGCTGCGGAAGTCCGTTGTCCGTAAAGTCACCTTCATCTTCGTCCCGGGACATGCGGGAGTCGAGGGAAATGAACGAGCTGATAAACTGGCTGGCTCTGCATCCCCTGCAGATGGCCAGCCCATGGATAGTGCCAATGTTATTAACATCCTTAAAGAGATGTCGAGAACAGAGGACTTTGATGTCAGTGAATCCACATCGTTGTCCAGGATGAGAGACTTGGGAGTAAGAATTGGCACGGCCAGACACGAGAGGTACATCGGGAAAACAAGGGGCCTCGTCAACCAACACAGAACTGGCACTATTAGCCACTGGATGCTGATGCATATGCTGAGGGGAGGGTCTGAGCACATATGGACTTGTCCGGATTGCAATGACGATACCCCAAATGATAACTGATAACTGACAGTAACACACTGAAACCTACAATACATGTCATAAGGAAAGCAAATAGTAACACATTGATACCGACCATACATGTCATAAGGAAAGCAAAGAATAGTAACAACCTGTGCCATGAGTCTGATCTGTAGAACAACGGTAGGATGTATTGTCATGGGTGGTCAGAGGAAAGAAATACACTGGGAAGCGGTTATTCGTAAGGGCCAATGAAATTGTGAGCGTTAGGCCACATGATCGGAAAGGTCGAGAAAGGGAAGAGAAACAAAGACAAGAGTCAGAGAACTGGAGACCATTGGGTAAACATCGAATGACCAGGCAGGGAGCCGAGAATTTAATCTCCACTGTCGTAATGAAACGTCGAGAGACATCGACGGCAAGCAACTGATGTATGCTAGATATCTTAAGCGCGTACCATGGCTGAGAAGGCATTACCGCGACCAGGCTGTCAGACATGTTCATTCTACAGCACGAGGTCCAGTTGTGTCATGTGCAGAAGTTGCCGGCCTGTGAATGTAAGCGCCTGCGGCCATGTTTAACAGGACTGGTGTAAGAAGAGTTTAGAAGAGTTGTGTGTGTACCATTATATATGAACAGTTAGCCTGGATAGCAGGCCGTACTACGATAAGTGTGTAAAAGATATTGTGTGTAGATGGAACATTGAATCGACCAGTGGTTGTGTCGCATAGAGACAATACATGATGCCATTCTATAACTCTGAGGCAATGAGTTGTTGTGTTCACTGTGTGTCAGCGTACATTCCACAAAGAGTGTCAATGTTGCAGCATCCCAATACCCCTAGTTTACGTCGGCAAGCGCTTGTTGGCAACTTAGACACTATATCTTCTGCTCAGTCATTTCCACTCCCTATCCGTCTGAAATTAGTAACAACTTTGGGTGTATATATATATCCATACATACCTATGCATATCTGCACATTTACAACTGCATATTATATTACAGCAATCATATATCAAATTTACTACATTGACATGTTGTTATCCTGGTCAGTACTCCAGAGTGATAACCACTTGACCAGTCACTTTGTATGAACGCATGGTTACTTAGATGATACTATGACATGGTGTGCTGTCAAGATGGAATTAGAGTATGCCATCGTGTACTCTCAGGATTATTTCCCATTTTCTGACCATCTTATTTTGTCATCTAGCAGGTGTGACATTTCTTAGCCCCTGTCATGGCTAGCATCAACCGTTCTAATTGTACTGTTTACCACTATAGCTGAGTCCTTGACTCATGTCATGTGTAGAGGAGATGAGGTAGAACCCAAAAATGTTGGAACATTTTTGAAATTGCAGGGGGGCATATGCCATGAGTCTGATCTGTAGAACAACGGTAGGATGGATTGTCATGGGTGGTCAGAGGAAATAAATACACCAGGAAGCGGTTATTCGTAAGGGCCAATGAAATTGTGAGTGTTAGGCCACGTGATTGAAAAGGTCGAGAAAGGGAAGAGAAACAAAGACGGGAGTCAGAGAACTGGAGACCATTGGGTACACATCGAATGACCAGGCAGGGACCGAGAACTTAATCTCCACTGTCGTAGTGAAACGTCGAGAGACATCGACGGTAAGCAACTGATTGTATGCTAGATATCTTAAGCGCGTACCCATGGCTGAGAAAGGCATTACCGCTGACCAGGCGGTCGGACATGTTCACTCTACAGCACGAAGGTCCAGTTGTGTCGTGTGCAGAAGTTGCCGGCCTGTGAATGTAAGCGCCTGCGGCCATGTTTAACAGGACTGGTGTAAGTAGGGTTTAGAAGAGTTGTGTGTGTACCATTGTATATGAACAGTTAGCCTGGATAGCAGGCCGTACTACGATAAGTGTTTAAAAGATATTGTGTGTAGATGGAACATTGAATCGACCAGTGGTTGTGTCGCATAGAAACAATACATGATGCCATTCTATAACTCTGAGGCAATGAGTTGTGTTCACTGTGTGTCAGCGTACATTGCACAAAGAGTGTCAACGTAGCAGCATCCCAATACCCCTAGTTTACGTCGGCAAACGCTCGTTGGCAACTTGGGGGGCTCGTCTGGGAGGCGTCGTCGGCAAGCCTCATTGGCACCCTGAAACCTGCCATATATGTCATAAGGAAAGCAAAGAATAGTAACACACTGAAACCTACCATATATGTCATAAGGAAAGTAAATAGTAACACACTGAAACTTGCCATACATGTCATAAGGAAAGCAAATAGTAACACACTGAAACCTTCCATACATGTCATAAGGAAAGCAAAGAATAGTAACACACTGAAACCTGCCGTACATGTCATAAAGAAAGTAAAGAGTAGTAACACACTGAAACCTACCATAGATGTCATAAAGAAAGTAAAGAGTAGTAACACACTGAAACATACCATACATGTCATAAGGAAATTAAATAGTAACACACTAAATCCTGCCATACATGTCAAAAGGAAAGTAAAGAATAGTAAACACACTGAAACCTAACATACATGTCATACAAACTGAAACCTACCATAGATGTCATAAAGAAAGTAAAGAGTAGTAAAACACTGAAACATACCATACATGTCATAAGGAAAGCAAAGAGTAGTAACACACTGAAACCTACCATAGATGACATAAAGAAAGCAAAGAGTAGTAACACACTGAAACCTATAATACATGTCATAAGAAGCAATGAAGGAGGGTTGTGGCTGGCTTTCCCATTCAGTAGAAAAACATGAGCTACAAAATTCAACCAATCACGAACAAGGGAAAGATAAAGAAAAAATAATAACCAAACCAACCGAGAGAAAATAAGGCTTTTCCCAGAAGAGTTATGGCGCAATGGTGCGAAGTCTTAAGGAGTCTGGAGCACAGATTTTCTTCTTTTCACCTGCAGAAATTTCCAGAACTGGCACCTGGAACATTTGAACTATGTATGAATTGGGAAAGACAGCATGCACAAGGAGATGAAATATTATCAGATTAACATTTTGAGATTCAAATTATGTGAAATAAGATGGAACAGAGCAGGTCAGTAATTTCTTAGAATAGACACAGTGCCATTCTCAGGCCATACAGAAAAACCTGAGATATGTACAACTAAAACACCTTTGTCTGGAATTCACTGGGTCACCAGAAATAGAGGAAGACCTAAACACACCGGGAGAAGAGAAATAAAGACAGAAATGAATAATATGAGGAGGATAGCTAAGGATAGAATGGTTTGGAACGAGTTGGTTGAGGTGAAGGACAAAAACAGAAGAACTGATGACAGACTTGAATGTATTCCCATTGAATTTTCTATTGTGTCGCTACCAGTAACTCTAGCAATTGTGTATTGGCATGTGGTGAAATTCTCAGTTATAAATCAGTTATAAGCCTGGGAAGAGAGGAAGAGGAAGGTCAAAGAGAAGATGGGTGCAGGATGTGACGGATGATCTCCAGATGGGTGTATCAGACGTGGGACATCTTGCTTATGATCAAGAGGTTTCTGGAAGGTTGTTTGGGAGCGAGCTTCTGCAAAGGACATGCTACTGAATGAAGAATGAATTAATTAATTAATGCATGAATGAATGAATGAATGAATGAATGAATGAATGAATGAATGAATGAATGAATGAACAAATGAATGAATGAATGAATGAATGAACGAACGAACAAATGAATGAATGAATGAATGAATGAATGAATGAATGAAGTTCGAAGCAACGAGCTTCGAATGACTATTACCAATCATGACCCAAAGCTTACTGATAGAAATGAACTTGTGAAAAAAAAAGTTAGTTGCATATCCTTTACAGGACATCACAGTCAACCCCAGAGTTTTTTCGGCTGTTTGTGATTTCTTGACAAGTTTACGTTCAGTAGTTTGCCATCGCTTTCTGAACGACCGGCACTCATAACATTGTATAAAAAACAACGTAAATTGATCTGCTTCCCCCAGCTGTTTTGAACGCGGTATGCAGAATTACAAGTTGCGCCCATGAAGCAGCACTTATTGAGCGCATACACCAATAGATAAGACAATATTGACAGACATTGGCAGCTTGTTTCATCTTACAAGACTTATCATTACAGCATTCATTATCCTCACCAGTGTAAACCAGAAAGATGTTGATAAGGGTTGAGAAAATAAACACTGCTTGTCCAAATTTTCAAATTGGGAATATCTATTAAAGTTATTTTTTTTTTTAAACCTGGGTAAATAAATGTTTGTAAAAGTGTGGTAAACGAATTAAAGTTACATGCACATGTGAAGTGGCTGCCAGTTTGTTTTAGTCAGCACTGAAAAATATTATAAACAGAGAAATTAATTATTGTAAGTTTCTAAAGAAAACATGAGTGTAAGGGGAAAACACAACATTTTCTGCAAAATGGCACGATTGTCTTCAAATTCTTACCGATGTACAGCTGTGTTTTCTTTGCTGTAGGACCCGTGCTTTGAATTTGTACATTATCTGTGAGGAATTGTTGCACCAACTGTTGAACAAAAGTTAAATTTGTTACCCATTGTCAGCTTATATTCTTGCAAGAGCAACAATTGGCACTTTAGAAGCTGTTATGTAAGTTAACTTTAGTATTCCTTAGACAGTATAAAGTAGAACTTACCCTAAATTATCCTTTGTATCATTTCTGTCATATTCTTGGCGGTTTATTTGCCACTTTCTAAAATGATATTTGTATGTAACTGTAAATCCTGTGAGCTACAATGAGTCTAACATGGTTTGGTGCAGTCTGGGGTAGAGTAGTTGACAGTGGTATTAACATCTTTCAGTCATGGCTGACTGTGGTATGATGTGTCCTTGAAGCAGCATATTTCTTTCTGAATTAATCTGCATATACAGTGGTACCTCGAGTTATGAACTTAATTCGTTCCAGAACTCGGTTCGTAACCCGAAACGGTCGTAACATGAAACATTGAAATCAATTAAATAAAGAGATGAAAGAATCGTTCTTATTTATTAACATCCGCCGTTTACCTGACAAAACACAAAGAATACATGTCCTTCATGTATTAAATAAAGAGAAAGAAAACAACCAAATTAATTAAATGTAAAATTTTAAAAAAAAAAGATTTAGTCTATCGTTATTACCAAGTAAACGATCATGGAAAATTTGTCACTTTCTTTGTTATTCTGAATCATTAGTTTCAGGAGTATCTTGTCGCTGTTTCTTGGCAGCCGACTCAGAATCTTTCTGCACCAAGAAAGTATAAAGGGAAATTTGTCGCTTCCTTTGCTGGAGAATCTTTCTGAAATGGGCCATTGTGTTATCATCCATCAGGTTTACTGCCCTGTTAGCAACAAGTTTGTTTGTATGATGGTTCACAATGAAGCCTTCGATGTATGCCCACTTGCTGCAAATTTCTTTAATCCTGGCAGTTGAAACGGTCACTGACTTCTTATCATTGGACGACTGCCCCTCCTTTAATGTCCTTAACTGTTCATTCTGAAAATCCACAAGCTCATCAGTAGTACTGTTTGTACTGTACGTGATCGTTTGTCTCCAACATTACACCTTGCTCTCTCTCTCTCTCTCTCTCTCTCTCTCTCTCTCTCTCTCTCTCTCTCTCTCTCTCTCTCTCTCTCTCTCTCTTTCTCTCTCTCTCTCGCCTTTGTTCATAACCCGAGGCGCTGTTCATTACCCGAGACATAAAATTTTCGAAGTTGTTGTTCGTAACCTGAATTGTTCGTGACCTGAGGCGTTCGTAACCCGAGGTACCACTGTACTGAAATAATCTTTTTTCCCAGGCCCACGGTAAGAGATTTTGCCACCCACTGTAAGATTAAACCTGTACATGCATGTTCAATTAGTCCAATTAGTAGCCTGTCTTTCCTGAATATATTAGGGATGTTCATTTGAAACCCGTTCTAATGACTTTATTACAAAAGCATGAAAGGAACATTAACAGATGTGGTAGATTTAAACAAAGCATTAATTTTGAATGAATTATGCACCATAGATTGGTCATAAGAAGTCGCCGTAGGCATTCAGGCAAGCATCCCATTGCTTAGATAGGTGGCGAACGCCATCCGCAAAAAGGGATTGTGTTTGCTCACTGAACCAAGTGTTTACCGTGTTCATTACATCTGCATCTGTGTGAAATCGTTGCCACTTGACAGCTTTTTTTAGAGGTCCGAACAAATGAAAATCACATGGTGATAAACCAGGACTAACAGGCTGGATGTTGCAGAATTTCCCACTTCTTCCTTGCTAATGCTTCCTGCACAATCTTTGCGACATACGGACGAGCATTATCGTGCAACAAAATCACACCAGCGAGAAAGCATGCCGGGTCGTTTATTCTTGATGGCATTTTGCAGCTTGTCTAGTGTTTGCAAGTAGTGAGTAGAGTTGATGTTGACACCAGGTTCTTTAAAGTCGGCCAACAAAAGGCCTTCATGGTCAAAAAATGCGCTCAGCATAACCTTACCAGTGGAAACCTGTAACTTGAATTTTTTGGCTTTTGGTGATCCAACATGCTTCCATTGCATGCTCTCTCTTTTGCTGCTTGGCTCAAAGTGGTGACATATAATTCATCGTCTGCCACTATGCAGAAGAGAAATGCATCACCCTCCACTCTGTAAAACAGCAAGTGGTTCAAACACCATCCCATGTGTTCATCTTTTTGGTGGTCGGTCAACATCTGTGGTACCCACTGTGAACACACCTTCCGATATTGCAGTTTCTTACAAACGACCTTTTGATTTGTCCCAATTGACACATCAAATTCTTTTGCTAGCGAACGTATGCTTCGACAACGGTTTATCTGTACTGCTGCATCAATTTTGGCGATGGTTTTTTCTGTTGCAACAATATGCGCTTGACCCGGCAGTCGAACGTCTGTCGTGAACTGACGTCCTTTCCAAAACATTCGTGCCCAGTCTGTCACTGTTGTCTTCGACACACATCTGTTACCATACGCTGCCTGCATTCTTCGATGAATGTCCACTGGTCGACATCCTTCAAATGAAAAGAACTGAACCACTGCTCTTTGAGCTTTTTTGGATGGATTTTGGATCAATCCGGCCATTTTCTCAACGGTCAGAAACAGAAGATACTCATCATGGGATGACAAGCAAGTTCTCTTTTATTCATTGGTCAGTACTTATCACATGACTATGACATGATCATGTTCAACGTACGCAATTACACATGGTGCGGCACAAACGAATTTAAAATGAACACCCCTTATAAAAAGAAGGCTTGTAATGTTTCTCACGTCTGTAAATTTACTTCACTAAATTAACATGCAGATTCATGGCTTTCTCATGCAAATGTCATAGAAGAAAATTAGCTATAATATAAAAATGGTTCAAGTTGTCATGTTCCATCATGTGCCATGCCGGTAAGCGTGGGCGGTCATGTTCTGCCATCTCACTCGATCAACAGAGTCGTGGATCAGTTCCGTGTTTCTGTCTCGACCATGCCACAAGGCCAAGCCATCCAGATACTTGTTTCTAGGTCTTCCCCTTGGTCTGTTCCCCTCGATCTTACCAGTTGTCACCAAGTTCTCCAAATCATTTCTTCTCATAACATGCCCAAAAAATTGTGACTGTCTACGTCTAATGTCTCTGATCAGTTTACGATCTTCATTTGTTTCTTGAAGGACTTCTTCATTGGTCTTTCTGGCTGTCCATGGTATTCTTTGCATTTTCCTCAGAAACCACATTTCTACAGCCATCAGATGTTTTTCAGCCTGGCTGCTCATTGTCCAAGCTTCACATCCATATAAAAGTACAGGTTCTATGTAGCATCTCAACACTCTTTTTCTCGTTTCAATTGACATCTTTTTATTGGTCAGTATGTTTTTCATCTTGCTAAAGGCTACTTTTGCCATGGCGATTCTTGTTCTAATCTCTTCAAGGCATCTCCCATCAGATGTTATTACTGTTCCGAGATAATTGTACCTATTCACTTGTTGAAGAATATTCCCATTTACTTGTATATTACACTGTGGTATTTCGTTCTTCCTAGTGACGACCATAATCTGTGTCTTTTTACAATTTAATTCTAACCCTTGTTGTTCACTGTGTGTAACAACCGCATCTACTAAATTTTGCAGGTCCTGTTCATTGTCTGCAATCAAGACTGTATCATCTGCATATCTAATGTTATTGATGCATCGTCCCCCAATGTTGATTCCTTCCATATTTTCAATATTTCTGAAAATATTTTCACTGTACAGGGAAAACAGATCTGGAGACATTACACATCCCTGTCTCACACCTCTCTTAATAGGCTGATATTGGCTTACTTCATTATCAACTCTTATGGCAGCTTGTTGTTTCCAATATATGTTTTTTACAAGTCTAAGGTCTTTCCCATCAATTTGTAGATCTTCAAGCATCCTTATCATGTTGACATGTCTCACTTTATCAAAAGCCTTTGTGTAGTCAATAAAGGTGTAGATCTTTGTTTACTTCTATAGAACGTTCGATTACGGTTCTCAGTATATACACAGCATTTACTGTACCCTTGCCTACTACAAACCCACATTGTTCTTCTCCTATTTCAGGTTGTATTTTCCTCCTAACTCTTTGCATGATAATTCTTAGCAAAATCTTCGTGATGTGACTCATTATACTAATTGTTCGATGTTGATCACATTCCAAGGCTCCTGATTTCTTTGGGATTGCAATAAATACAGAATTACATAACTCATGAGGTATATTTCCAGTATCATATATTGTATTAAGCAGACTGGTAACTTTATCTATTCCATATTCTTCTAAAGCATTAATCATTTCTGTTGTGACGCTGTCTGGACCAGGGGTCTTGCCAGATTTCATATGATTAAGAGCATTCTGAACCTCCATCTTCAAAATTGCTGGCCCTTCATTGTTATTTTGAACAATATATTGTTCGTCTCTGTTATCGTCATAAAGGTTTTTCATGTAATCTGACCATACATGTAAAATCTGATCTTTTTCTATTATGACTCTTCCATCTTTTGTCTTTAGGCAGCCTGCTGATGTACGTGTTCTTTGATTAGTAATCTCCTGAATTCTTTTGTGCATTAGTCATGTTCATTGGCATGTAAATTAAGTCCTGACTACATAAGGTGACATATGAGATGTTGCCACATCAATAATACATAATCAATATGCGTGAGATGGCAGTTTCCCCATTCAAAAACCATTAGCTCTCACCTTATGATGTGTGTTGTTCATTTCATTGATTGAACTAAAGATTTTTTTTTTGCATATCCCTTACAAGATGTTGCAGTCAACATCAGCATTTTTCAGATGTCTCAAAGAGTCAACTGGTGAAATTAGAGCGCATACAGAACGAAGATATGTGGGTCATTCTGGGATGCACCAGAGACACTCCAGTAGTGTGTATGCGTTACATCCTTGGTCTGCCAACTGTTTCTGGTAGGCACAAGGTGATGCAGGCGAAGGCATACCTCAGAGTAGTTGCAGACACAGATCACCCGTTGCATGAGGCACTGGACGTAGTTAAGGGTCAGAGACTGACAAGAGGGAAATCATGGATGGCTCAGGCGGAGGATACGATCAGACAGGTGTGCCCCTTGGAGAACATCAGGCGAGGAGAGGAGTGGGTCAGAGTGCCAGCCGAGCAGTCAGACTTGTGCAGAGTTATAATCACATTAAGCCGGGAGTGCAGGGAGAATTATCCTGAATTAGTTGCTGAATTTCCACCTCCGTGGAAGTGGAAATTCAGCAACTAATTCAGGATAATTCTCGCCCAGGTGATGTGATTATCTACATGGATGGGTCGGTGTTGAGAGGTAGGAGAAGTGCCTGGGGGTTCTTAGCAAAAGCTAATGGTCGGCGTTTGGTGCAGGAGAGCCTGGCGTATGATGACACAACATCTAGCTTAAGAATGGAGGTGGAGGCGGTCAGTGCAGCTTTCCGCTTAATAGAGAACACGACACATACACACATTGTGATTGTAACTGACTCAGAAAGCATGCTGAGGAGGGTGAGAACAGGCAAGCTTCATGCAGAGTGGCTTGCTTTGCTTCGGAGGTCATGGGTAGCAAGCATCACCTGGATCTTTTCTCCGGGCCATTCCGGTGTGCTGGGGAATGAACAGGCGGACAGATTGGCTGGCTCTGCAAAACTTGGTGGAGTATTGATACATGACAAGACAGACGTGGTTGCGGCCT
Source organism: Cepaea nemoralis (assembly GCA_014155875.1). Classification (NCBI taxonomy): domain Eukaryota; kingdom Metazoa; phylum Mollusca; class Gastropoda; order Stylommatophora; family Helicidae; genus Cepaea; species Cepaea nemoralis. The sequence goes on along the minus strand of JACEFZ010008854.1, from coordinate 33,423 downwards.
TGTGGGAGCACGTGTACACCTCGGAGGAGCAAATGGATCACCATAGTCTGGTAAGAATGAGTCAGCGAGGTGTGATGAGGGGATCTGGCCGACGATCGACGCTCAGAGGAAAGGCGAGACGGACATATAATCAGATTGCTACTGGAACTATTAGTGCTTGGAACTCTTCGCTGGCTGCTGAGGATGGGGACGGGCGCTTATGGGAATGTCCCGAATGCTGTGATGTTGGTTCCTAAATCAATCAATCATCATCAATCAATCAGATGCTGTTGATATATTAGGCTAGATTACACTCAGTAGTTTGCCACTGCTTTCTGGGCGACCGGTTCACATACCCTGTAGGTTACCAATGCGGTGAGAACCGCTACCAATTCTGGCGCAGGTTACATTACTCATGAGAATATACGGGATTACAGAGAAAGGCGTTAACCCCTAGGCCAGGGAGACTAGTGAACTAAAGATTATAAGTGTTAAATTGATATAATTCCCCAAAATAATACTTTCTAACTTACCTTTTGCTTCTTGCTCTGTATTTCATTCACTGATAGTTTCATAGTTAATTCACAAAGTAAATATGTCTTATGTAGAAACTTTAAGCATGCATTGGTAAACAAAATTTTATGACAATTTTGCTTTATTTAAAAATGTTTCAAAGAAAGTAAACCTGAAAACAACGCTTACAACTCGTGACCAGCAGTGTTGTTACATAACTGTTAGCACCCCAGCAAATTCGTGTAATACATAAAAATGTGGATGGAAACGTTGACATAACTATAACATAAAACGGTCACGCACACATTGTTAATGAGTAATGTGTTAATTTTTTATTGTTAATCTCTAATTATTCTCTTCATTCTCCACCAAGCCTTTTGGTCAACATGACAACGATGCTCATCATAGTAGTAGTACTAGTAGTACTCATCATACCTTACACTAAATGAATAATTATCATTCTAGAAAAATAATCCTGCCTCGGGCAGAGATTGACAGTAATGTAATAATAATAGTAATATTGTAATATTGATACAAAACCTGATCCGATCACTGTCGTCAGTTTGTCACTGCGACTGTCGGCGTCGTCGAACGTCTAGTCGGTCTAGAAGCACAGTCATCTTAGGCGTCTGGTATGGTAGTTTTAACTGTTAACAAACAGGTTGAGCAGACTGTTGTAAATACCTCATCGCTCCCTTGACGTGCCAGAGTAGATAAACTTTGACTAGAACATTTGGCACAATGTAATTCTAACTGTAGATTTTGTAATATAGTGTCATCATCCGCCATTTTGAAGCTTTGTGTTGCTACTGAAGACGTTACGGTTCCGCACTAAATAAAGAAACTAAACATTTCACTTATCTCATATAATCATATATTGGTGAGCATGACTTAATGTTACTTATTTAGATTATTATGTGTTTCCCAGCCATATGTATATTTTATGGCCTTCCACGTATGTGATCTTTCTCTATCTTACTCTGCCTCTCTTACTTTTCCTTCAAGCATCTCCTTCAGCAAGGATCATGTCTCTTCCAAGAGTACATTGAAGTTAATAATATTATTAATAGTCTCTGTGCCACCAATACTTTAACGAAAACAAATAACATTCTATGACTACCGCAAACTGTTATATTATTTTGCATCAAAAATTGTGTCAATTGAACGAGAAAAAGAGTGTTGAAGTGCTACACAGAACTTGTACTAAACAGGCTGATAATACTGATATATTGAATTTTCTATCCACGAAGTAAGTTGCGAGAAGTTGAGAACCAAGTAAATCTACAACCATGGTCATACTGCAAGAACAGCAAGTTAAAAGAGATGTTGCCAAAAAAGAACACTATGCAGGAAGCCAAAGCTGATTAATAAACCACACAGAACTGGTGCTGTTAGCCGCTACAAGCTGCGGGATTTACTGGGGTGGGGGGGGGGGGGGATATCCAAAACTTATATATAGACTGAGTGGTTCGGTGTGCAATGAGGATGATATGTTGACTAATTAACTAAATAACGTGTACTTTTGTATGGATGTGAAACATGGACAATTAGAAATCATCTCATGGCAGTGGAAATGTGGTTTCTGTGAAAAATGCATATAATAATACAATGGAAAGACAGGAAAAACCAATGAGGAGGACCTACAAGAAAGAAATGAAACTGTCATCTACCGCCTATAGTACCTTGCAGTGTAGGGCGGGGGAGGGTATTGAGCCCGAGGAATTAAAGTCCCCTGTCTAGTGCAGACGCCGCGAGCTGTGCAGGTTAGGATTTTCTTTTAGCCCCAGACAGAAAACAATCCAAACCCTACAGATAATTCGAACCCGGGTCTCTCTAAGGAGAATACGGCGTTCTTAGCCACTAGGCCAGCTGAAATTATACAGTCAAGATTTGTTGGGCACATTATGAGATGAAATAAGCTGGAGAACTAAACTGGCAAGATTGAGGGGGAAAGGCAGAGAGGTCAATATTTAGATGGATTGGACACATGGCATAATCGAGACACAAACACAGAGCTGATCCACGACTCTGGTCCACCCATCGGCATGGCACATGATGATGATGATGATGATGATGATGATGATGATGATGATGATGATGATGATGAATATGATGATGATAGAAAGAAAGAAAGGCGCCCCGGGAAGGTTAACCCAGTCAACATATGCCCGCAGAAGTCGGATATGTCGGCCTAACAGCGCAAGAGCGCAGCTCTGCTGTAAACAGGCACAACGCAATAACGTGCGAAACAAAAAACAAAAAACTCCGGATGAACATGGAAGAAGAAAGGCACATTTTTAAAACTGATAATTAACCCAGCTTAAAACAGATAGGTACCAGCAAATGTCTTAAATATCACAACACCCATTGTATGCCGATTGTTCTATAAGATCTTGGGTTTCGGTGAGTTGAGCTAAGAAACGACATCACTGCACTCGGGACATTTCCACACATGCTCCGCCCCCCTCATTCAACAGCCAGCGAAGAGACATACTGCTTATCGTTCCAAATGCCATTTGATTGGAAGTTCTCCTGGTCTTCCCTCTCAGTTTTGAGATTCATCAAGAACCCCTGCGGGTCCCTATATCTCAACATACAGGGTTTCATTGTTTCCCAGCTTTCCCCACCTGGTGCCACAGGCGCCCGACCACCTCTTCCTTGTCCATAGGTAATCTACCAGCGAGAGGTGCATTCTCTGCCAGCCTATCAGCTTGTTCATTGCCCCGCACTCCCGCATGACCAGGGCAGAAAATAAACTCACAATTTGTGACCGCTGAAGCGAGGCAAGCCACTCTATATGAAATATTAATTTCTCCACCTTAATGATCATACTCTGTGAGTCCGTAATGAATACAACGTATGTTGCAGCGGTCTCCTCCAACAATAGGAAGGTTGCTGTTACTGCTTCCACCTCCATTCTCATGCTGGAGGCAAACTCTCCTTTTTTCAAGCATCATCCAATAGCTTTCGCAATGAAACCCCAGCCACTACGTCTGTTTCTCACCACTAACCCATCAGTGTAGATGTCTATGTCACCTTCATGTGTGTTACCCTGGATCAGTTGTTGCACCTCAAACTTTATGCAGCTCGCTGCCCATTCTCTCCACTCACAAGCCAGTGTTACTATTTTAACAACCTTTTTCCATTCCGACATGTCTTCCGGTACTTTAACCCACTTTTCCCACGATGAATGGATCTAGCAGCATATGCCCTACACGCACAAGGCGTGTAAAAGGCTATTTTACTACAATTAACTGATTAAGTGCCATGGGATGATTAATCGTCCTAAGCGACACCCTTTATCTGCCATGGGCTTATATACAGTAGTTCTCCTTATACAGCCACCTTTAATTTGATATATAATACATGTCTGCTGCCATATTTACAACGTTTAAGTCATAACTGTGACACACCCCTACTTCCCATTTTCTGCCATCCACTTTTGTTTGATCAAAACCTACTTTTTGATTGGCACTGAATCTGTTAAGAGAGAAGGAACGCAAACAGAAAATTGAGGTGATGGATGCATATGGTTGATGCTGTAAGCCATACTCGTCATCGTGCACAAGAAAGCCGTCATTTGAATAATTTGGTCACATTCTCATCTACGCAAGAGCGTGCAAGCAGTTCATGTATAGAAAAGGACCTATTTACACGCCGTTAGGCACATTTGACCTATGGTGCTTGACCAATGGTTTTATAGACCAATGATTACTCTGTGAGTGAAGGAGAAGAAGACAGAGGAGGGGGAAGTGGTGGAGGCAGCACGATGAAGAAGAAAGAAATCAGAAAAAGAAATAAAATAAGAAAAAGAAAGAAACAAGAAGAAATTTTAAAAACTGGAGAAACACGAAGTAATGAAGGAAGAAACAGGAAGCAATGAAGAAGAGGAGAGAGATAAGTAGCAATTAAAAGAATAAGGATGAAAGAAGTTTAGGAGATCTTGTCTCAGGATGCATTGTTATGTTAAGTACAGCAGCAAGAAGTATGAATGAAGTATAGGTGTATTTTTAATGACTGTGCAGTGTTTGAAAATATTGCCGATCCAAGTTTTTTATTCACCCTCAGTAAAGTTCATGCAACATAATAGGTAAATTCAAAACAATGTTTTCCCGTAGTGAATTTGAATAACGAAGACACAAACAATAGATTGCACAATTTACTCGCTAAAATACTCGCTTGTTAAAATTTGCAGAAGCAATTATGATCTATCAACGCAAGCCAGAATTGTGCAAACAGAAAGACATGTTAGTCAGCTTAAAATTACCGTGGTAGATAAGTGACATTACTGTGCGAATATGTGTATATTTCAACTTGAAGGATTTATCTAGTTAATTCACGTAAGTTGTGTGATTTCTGCAGTATGTACCTGACGAGATGCAGCGAAATATGCCAGGCAATAAATCGTGCAATCTATTGTTTGTGTCTTCGTTATTCAAATAATAGGTAAATACAAAACTTGGACCTGCAATATTTTCAACCACTGCATAGTTATTACAAATATACCCTGTGCATCAACAAGCAAATGAAGGACAGAAGCAAGAAGGATGTAGAACAGTGGCAATAAGCATGAAGGAAGTTATGTTATTGAGAACGACGTCACTGCACATTAAGCATTCCCATGCGTGGTTAGTCCTCTGATGCAGCAGCCATCTCAAAGTATTTCTGCTCACTGTTCTTCTATTGCGTTGATCCGGAGACTTTTTTTCGGACGTGTTTTCGCCTGTTTACAGCAGAACTGCATTCTTGCGCCGTTAGGCCGACACGTCCGACTTCTGCGGGCATTTATTAACCGGGTTAACCTTCCTGGGTGCTCACTGTTATAACGAGTTGATTATGGTGTCTTCTCTCTTTCCCACGAAGGCATCATTGACGTGCTTGACCAAGCTTTACTCCCAGTTTGTGCAGTCGGGCTAGAGTCGGTGTCTCTTCAGTATCCGCCAAATGAGTCCGTACTGCACTGACTAGATCAGTGTTTCCCAACGTGGGGGACCACGCCCTACAGGGGGGGGGGGGGGGAAGGGGCAATTCGATTGTTAAGGGGGGCAATTCGAAAATAGACTCGTCCAGATTTTATGTTAACCGTATGGCGACTCTGTCACTACTCGAGCTGGGTAAACGTCCAGTATAAGTAACTTCTGTCTGCCATGTTAGTAGCCGTGATTTCATTGTTAGATGTTAGAGTTGAACTACTGGTTTATCGGCTGATATAAAAGAAAGATTTTATGATTTGAAACAAATTGATTTCCTAACTTGGATGATGCAGCCAATGTTAGTGGATTTGTCTGATATTTCAAATATGCAGTATCAAGAAGAAATCGCAGAAATGCAAAATGTCAATTAAAACTTTATTTAATATAAAAGGAGCGATGGAATTACTTTGTGAGGAAACCGAAATCAAATACCCAAATGCAACCAAATGTGCAAGAAATCGACTGGATATATATAACAAAACGGGGAGACTTGAGACTGAAGTTAACTAAATTGGAACCTGACACAAAGTCGCTTTGTAGCAAACATCAAGTGCAAGGATCTCACTAAATTTAAATAATAAATAATTACTAATAGTTAAAATAATATAGAAAAAATCTTTGATTAAAATTGTTTTGTACTTGAATTTCAGTTCTCCATTATGTTTTGAAAATTTACTTACTGTGTTTGCTCAATAATTTCCTGCAGCCATGTGCGCCTTGTCTCAGCGGGGATGTCCTGCCGACATTGTTAATGTCGTCGGCATCTCCATCTGTCCTGACGCTCAGTCAGCGATAGCACCATGACATGATTATGAGAGCAGCGTCTAGCAGACTGAGAATGGAATGTAAGATGTCATGATGCTGCAAAAAAAGCAACGCTACTCTGCTCGTCGTGGACAGCTGCTGCTGCCAGTTCCAGAAGAACGATGATGATACAGAGAGAGAGAGAGAGAGAGAGAGAGAGAGAGAGAGAGAGAGAGAGAGGAGAGAGAGAGAGAGAGAGAGAGAGAGAGAGAGAGAGAGGGGACGGTTGCCAAAGATAAAGAAACATTGTGAGGCAATTGAAACTCACTGTACCCGAACAAAAGAGGTCACCGTCAGTGCTCAATATAGTTGGTGACGTTTGTTTGGGGTGAATTAAGGCAAAAGTACCGACAGTGGTGATCTCGATAGTCAGGTTTGATGTAGTTCTCTTGAACGCGACACTATTCTCTTTGATTGTTCTAACAATCTGGTGAGCCGTGTAAGCCCACGATGACCTTGAGCCGCGCTGTATAGATCATGTCTTCCAGACGTGAATATTCGAACAATTCCTTTATCGCAGTGTCACCTGATACAGGCAACTGAACTCTGCTGTATCTTCCTAAAGTAATGATCATCTGAGAGTTTCCTTTTTGCAGATCTTCAGGGATATGCGTCCATTAGTGCAGCAGCAAGACGGATGTAGGGAGTACAGTAGTTAGGATGTCGGACAGCAGCAAGAAGAATGTAGGACAGGAGCCAGGGTACTTTTGCTTTCTTTCACCTCAAACACAAGGGAATCCCAGGGTATGACATCACATCCAGGGGTTCCCTGTGTTGCGCCGAACATTCAGGGGGTTTCCGTGTGTTGCGCCGTAGCTCTGTGCGCAATTCTATGCGGCGGCGGTGGTGCGTTATTCTTTCACTTTCCGGTTAGGGTTAGGGGGTAGGATTAGGGTTAGTGTGTGTACCCTACCCCTAACCCTAACCGGAAAGTGATTGCAGGACCGATGCAAATGAGGATCGAAGGGAGACAGAAACGGTTGCCACAGCCCAAAGAAACAACACTGTGGTGCACAGAGGAGATCACCGTCGGCGCTAAATATAGCTGGTGACTCTAAATATAGCTGGCAAAGTTTGTTTGGGGTGAAAGAAAGCAAAAGTACAGGAGCCAGAAGCATAAAGTAGAGCAGCAAAAAGAAAGGAACAAAAACAAGAAGCATGAAGTACTGGGTGGCAATTACCACACACATCCTTTCAGAGGCCACTGGGTGGCAATTACCGCAGATATCCTCTCAAAAGGCACTGGGTGGTAATTACCACACACATCTTCTCATTAGCCACTGGGTGGCAATTACCACACACATCCTCTCAGTAGCCACTGAGTGGCAATTACCACACACATCCTCACAGTCTTTGAAATATGCTACAAACAAAACAATATTTATCCAGTGTTTAATATATAATGATAATACTTGCATCAGAAGAAAAACACAGGTTCATTTCAAATCACACTAAAGGGGCGATCCATTTTCAAATCACATGGTAAGGGGGGAAAACACCACTTTAACTTTTGCTCAATCTACATACTGCCGTTGAGGTGTCTTAGAGAAAACCACACTAAAGTTGGGTCCTCGTAGACAAAGCCTCCATTCACTCTAGCAGGATATCTGCAATGGTTCCCCTCACCCCCATCAACCATCAAACACATGTGTATATATAAATATATAATATATAAGAAAAATATTCTGAGTATTAATACTAAAATAGCTCTTACACTGAAAATACTTCTAAGATTACCACAAATTCGTAAGTGGAAGCCATGTTTTATTGTTAGTAAGAAATTAGTACAAAAAATAATTACGTTGGGCGAATTGCTGCATCAGTCAGACCAAAAATGTGGAGGACTGACTACCACATAATCTCATCTGCTAAACTTAATTTAATCTGAAACTGTTTTGTCTGTATAAGCTAACATAATTTGTATTGACATTGTTGCTAACATGTTGAAATCTTGTCAGAACTGGTTAAATCTAAAAACAGGTACTACAACTATGAAATTCTAAGACATTTTTAATGAGTTAAGACATGAGGAGACCGGCTCCTTGCCACTGTCTTGTTTCACATGGCCATGAAACAATCTACTTATGATACTTTAATCACGTACAGTTGGTGGTTATATACACGTATAGAAATGTTGCATGTCCTCTGCAGGATGTTGCGATCAACTCCAGGTTGATTTTCGAGGCAAATGTACATTCAGTAGTTTGCCATTGCTTTCTGAACAAGAAGTCAGAGTTTAAGTCCAATAAAAGGCCTGTGTAGGGGTTGAACTGTCTACCTTGTCATCAGCAACCCAGGAGTGTAAGAGTGAGTGCTCCTATCCTTTTGACCGCATCAATGTCTAAATATATATATATATATATATATATATATATATATATATATATATATATATATATATATATATATTATATATACGAGGGCGAGTCAATAAGTCACACAGTTCTGTGGGATGGCAGGTAAATGTAGTTGGTGTTTTCTACAGGTGTCATTAGGTGACAGCAACATCGAACTTTATATTCCCGTTCGTCAGGTGGCGCTAGGTGTCTCATGCGCAGCGCATAAACAAAATGGCGACTGTACTTACGGAGTGTACAACCAAAGAGCAACGTGCTGTTGTGCGTTTTTTGTGGGCAAAAGGACTGCCTGCAAAGGACATTCATAAGGAAATGCTTCCTGTTTATGCTGACAAATGTTTGTCCCATAAAGCGGTGCATAGCTGGGTAGAAAAATTTTCTCAAGGACGCTCTAAAATTGTTGATGAAATCCGATCTGGTCGTCCTGTTGAGATTGCAACAGAAGCATCCGTGCAGCGGGTGGAGGAGATGATTAGAGGTGACAGGCGAGTAACGATAGACTCTGTAGCATCTGCAATAGGGTGCTCACATGGTTCAGCATACAGCATAATGCATGATCGATTGAAATGTCCAGGACTGCTGACTAGAGGAGTGTTGCTTCTTCATGACAATGCCAGACCACATACGGCTCGATTAACTCAGGAGAAAATTAACCAACTAAGGTGGGAAGTTCTGGAACATCCACCTTACAGCCCTGACTTAGCCCCTAGCGATTTCCACCTTTTTGGTCCACTGAAAACCCACCTTGGCGGGAGACATTTCGCGAATGACTGCCGAAAGTTGAATGTGAAGTGAAAATGTGGTTTAGAAAACAGCACTGCAGTTCTATGCAGCCAGTTTGGAGGACTGATAAAACGATGGGATAAGTGCATCAATGTTGGTGGAAATTATGTTGAGAAATAAAGGGACAATGTTTGTATAAAAATAAACTGGTTTCAAGTTGTTATCATATTTAGTTATTTTTCTACAGCCATTTGTGACTTACTTATTGACTCTCTCTCTCGCTCTTGCGCACGTGCGTGTGTGTGTGTGTGTAAAAAAAAAAATCTTAATTAAATTACTTCACTACTACTGTTTAACTTACATACATTATTTATGTTGTAATACTTCATTTGAAAAAAAAAAAAAAGAAACATAAGGTTGCATTTATTTCCAAGATGTATTCATTAGTGAACACAAAATAAAATGCAATTCTTCTGTGCCCAGCACTCAGTGGTGAATCAATGTATACTGCTATGCTCCTACTTTGTCACAAACATTACATTAATAATATAAAACTGATCGCTTGAGGTTATTGTAAAATATACTCTGGAGCACAACTGAAGTCAGTGTCACGAGTTTTATTCTCAAACAAATTAAATGATCCCCAAAGCAAACAAGGTGTAAATACCGTAGTCAATAAATACTGCTGTAGTGCTTAGGAATTCACATGTGACTAGGTCACAACTTTATGAGATGAGGCAACATAGTTTTGCCACATTTTCCTTCCCTAATTCAAAGTAGGCCAGCATCGTGGCTTAGAGGTTATGACTTTTCTCCGTAATCTCGTGTACTCTCGTCGGTAACGTGATGACGGTGAGAATCAGCAGTGGTTCGAATCGCATCGGTAACTTACGGGGTATGTGAGCCAGCCGCTCAGAAAGCAATGGCAAACTACTGAGCGTAATCTTGCCAAGAAATCAACATACAGCTGAAAGATGCTGGTGTTGACAGCGATGTCCTGTAAAGGATATGCAAAAAAAAAAAAAATTCAAAGTAGAATCAAATACTTATTTTATAAACTGCGTAGAGCAGTGCTAACACTATCATTCTAGAAGATTTAAACAGTGGCACTCCTGGGCTCTTTCTGTTCCAGGAAACTTACTATATCCCAGTGAAATGGTACTTAATCTGGGTCTGATAACACATGGTACATAAGGAGCTAAAGTAACAAATGTGAATAGAGTAGTACTTGCTTGGGAGCTGTGATAATGTAGTGGCTAGATGCTTGTCTGAACCCACATTGGGGTGGATTGTAAAAAATGACCTAGACTCGGACACACTGGAGATGGGAACCAGGAAATGTCTTGGGCAGAACAGATGGTTAGCATGACACTGACCACGTGGTCCACTGAGAGCTGATTGGTCAGTAACAACTGAGTCTAGCACCATTTGCCCAACGTGTTTCAGGCGTGTACTAGTTACTTTACCTTTTTTTTTTTAAACAGCTGTTTGGAATAGAAAGACACTAAGAGAATTGCATCATGTATGCAGTAATAAGTAGGAAATAAGGAGCAACAAACATGCCAGTTGCTTACATGGGGAGTGGGAGGGGAGCTAATCACACAAGCCAATGCAACAATCAGTGGTAAATACCATCCTAGATGCTTTAACCATGGATACAATCATGGGAATGTGTTCACATAAATCACTGGGCAGTATGGCAATTACATACCTTGGTGTTTGATCAACAAATTATTCAGTACAAAAAATACAAGTTGAAACAGAATATAACAATAACATGTGTAAGCCAATGTTAGAGACATGTTCCTTCTTCACACACACTACACACAGCAGCAAATACAAAATGTTATTACAATATACCTGTCTTTATACCACATCGTGTCTCCCTACTATTGCTAAGAGGGCAAACATGCAGACCCTAACCAATCCACATTTTACATCTGTCACACCAACATAACTGACTGACAAATATAGTTATGATGGGAGGCCATTTTCTACTGTCTGACATCATTAAAACTATATACAGTGCAGACCTGATAAGGCAAACTCACCTAGGACCCAAGAAATAGTTCTCCTTATCAGAAATTCCTCTTATAAGAGTTCAACCATATAGTAATGCATTTACAATGTACAATATTGTTCTTCACAACAGAAATTCACCACATAAGAGATCACCTTATGCGGTATGCACTTTATATATATATATATATAAGAAATCTGGCCCATGCAGTACAATGTAATAAGACTACATACAACAGATTTACCTTTTAGGTCTAAAAGCAAACAAGACATGCACACAAAGAAGAATCACCAACAAATTCCGGGGGGGGGGGGGGGGGGGGGGGGGGGGGGGGGGGGAAGAGAGAGAGAGAGAGAGAGAGAGAGAGAGATGAGAATAACAAGTTAAGTTGTAGGTATGTTGTGCTTGTATATACCTAGTGCATTTCATTGTGACCTTTTGTCTATCACAGCTGAAAGCATTTGATTGCATTACATTGTTACTAGGCAGACCAGATTTCCACACACACATTTATATATATATATACAATTACCTCATGCCATGTACCAAATATTTATGCGCCAACAATTTATGAAATATTACACTCGTTCGAATCTCAGATTCTTTCACATGGCAAGTATAAGCATTATATGAGTAGTAAAGAAACATGAAAATGTACTAACATAAAGTTATGCTGTTTTGTTGTAACATAATTGTGTTGCATTACACTCTGATTACATAGTCTATCCATAACAGTCTCCTTCTTCCTTCTCACTACAAACAACACATTATTTCACAAACAAAATACATGGTAAACATTCCACCTACAAAATACTCTTACATTGTACTACTGTTCAGCAAAATGTAGATATCGTTTTATTACTTTGTTTGTACAACTAACATTGGTCTTTTAATCATGAGAATTTCAATGATCAAAGCTACAGAAAACAGGTTAAAGAAACACCCAAAGATAGACACAGCTGAACACTGTTTGCAACTACAGAGGACAATCTTCAGGCTTTTTCTTCTTTTGTCCTACTGTTTTTGTCATGAAGAGTCACATAATCTTCAGACACAGACATGAATATCATTATGTCATGAAGTGGACAACCAAATAGAACGTGCTTCGAGATGGCTGGCTCCATAAAAGCAGCAAAAGCTTGAGGGAGATGCAGGTGATGATTTCCAAGTAACATGTGAATAAGTGTGGCAGACATAGATGTCTTTAATGAGACTAACATACAGTCTAACATTTAAAACTGTTCTTTTCAGCTTCTGCCTTTTATTGTCCAATGGAGCATAGGTCCTCCATCAACTCGTGTCAAGCCTTTCTAATACGTAGATTTGTTGATGACCGATTGAATTTTGCTGCTAAAGATTTCTATAAAATAAGATTGTTTGTCTGTTTCTCACAACCCACCTTCGTGGGATATGCATCATAGGTTATTATTCTCTGCTTTCCCTTATGGTAACATACAGACTTCCGGTCCAAACTGAAGGATAGGCGGTGGAGCTGTTAAGGCCTCTGGAGTGTTTATGCGTGTGGCTACGGTTTGTTTACAGAATTTCCTCATATTGGACTGGTAGTACATGGTTCCATCGCCCAGCTACTGAGTTAAGTGTGTGGAGTGATTTCACCTGTCCGAGGTTGTTTGTATTGTGTACTGCACGTTCAGAAAAATGGCGGCCGGCTTTCTAGCGACTGCCGCTTCCATCGACAATGAACTGTATTTTTCATGGCGTACTTTTGTGTCGGCATTCTGGCAGCGGCCTTATGCATGTATACCTATGTGCGGGCTGTTGGTGAGGAGCATTTTGTGTGATATTCACTGGCACAGGAACAGAGTATTATAGGGCAACCCTTTGCCGTGAAGTTCGAACAGCAACTAACTAACTAACATGGTAACACATGGGCCAAATTGGGTACAATCTTTGAAGCTCAGCACCTGTCACATTTAGGTTTCACTCAGAAAGTTAATAAAGTTCATCTTTATCACCAGCTTCCAACAACTTCTTTCCTTGGTGGAAAACTGAACATAAAGTATGACCCAGCCAGACATACAATCTGAGACACAACAATTATGATTCTGCAACAGTTGTGGAGGTACATGCAGACTGAACAATATTGTATCCTATCCTGAATGAAGTTTGTCACAGATCAAAGAAAAAAAACCTGATATGATATTATTTCTGAAATATTTGAACGAGAATGAGGAATTGTGATACATCTAAAATAACATAATGAAACTGTTTCCTAGTACTGAAATATCTTTAAAAATCGCAGATCAAAGAACAATTCTGCAATACCTGAAATACTTGGTCACTTAGGCCCATAAACTGTAAATGAATGAAACAGCAATTTTCTAGACTACACAGCCCTCCAGCAATTTTGTGGTCAGTTTCACGCTGGCCACTTCCTACTAGATCATTTTCTGAGTCTTGACCAAGCCAGAGTAATGGGGTAAGACACAAATACATGATATGCTCTCTGTGTCAACTTGAAGTACTCTATTTACAGAAATGAGCAACATCAATAAATATGTCTATCATATCCATATGTTCGCTGTTTCAAATAAATCAACCCACAAAAAATTACAAATTATGTTTAAAATAAATTGTGATGTATCCAATGTATGTTCATAACTGATTCTCAAAAATGGCTGTCTTGTAAGAGTTCTTAGACCATAATGATTCTGGTCATGTGTACAATATGTTTGTGTACAAATCTCATATAAGTGGTTCACGGACAATATGGTGGTACAAAGATAATGTCATGATGTACTAATGGTGCTTGATCCATGCAGCCCCAGAATGATACAGAATATTTGGAAATGAAAGACAATTTGTGACACACAATATGGCTGCCACTGGAATTGAATGAAGTGATTATCAGCAATTACAAGAAAGGTATAAAACAGACACATGGAAAACACAAACATCACACAAGTGAAGCTAGTTCATGATTTTGATGCAGTCTCTCATATTTATTGATGCCATTGATGTTTTTGTGATTACCAATGTATATAACTGCTGAGAATTAGCAAGCTCCACAGCATGTCACTTGTAGTTCTGAGCTACTTTTCTTTCCTGCACCGGTTGAGAAAATATTCATTTCCTTTCTTCTGCTCCTCAGGAACATATACGTCCTTTCTTTTACTACTTTTGTCCTTTCTTTATATCTTAAGAATGTACAATTCTTTCTTTTATTGGTTAGAAATATCCTTTGCTTACTAGTAATTTTCTTGATTTGATTAATGTCTACTAATTTGTTTTTACACTTGTGATATTTTCAATCACAGTGAATGTAATAATGACAAAAACTTAATTGTGTCTCTTTCACTTGATTTCTGATGTAAAAACAATGAGTGCATGTTTTTGTTCACAGCTCTTGCAAAGGATTTAGCATAAATGTAAGTAAATTATGTAGCACTGTAAATAAGCAACAAAAAAAGCAAACAAATGTACCAACAGTAGAAACAATGCAACAGTTTTTGAAGAGTTAATAACGGAAATGATTAAGTAAGGGTGGAAAAATCAATCAATCAATCAATCATGTGCCATGCCGGAAAGCGTGGGCGGTCATGACTCGCAAGGGTGGAAAAAATCAAGACAAATTGCTGCTAAATACACAGCAAGTAAGAGAACCTCCCCTGCTTGGCCATGTGATATTATGTCAACCTTGAAGCAGCCAGCATCTTTCAATGTATGAAAGCAAGGCACACCAGCTTCATGGACATACAGCAATCATGAACAGGGGCAATCAAATGCAACTCAAAAATACACACAATTGTGTGCATAAATCTGTACTGTTAATTCTGGCAAATGCTCCTTTATTACATATTCTAAGAGTAGGCCTTCGTGGAAGCAAACCTGTTCACTGAGTGATCCAGCCCATCATACAGGACAGCCTGTATGTGAAGTAGGTCCTGTGACTACTGAGATCAAATGTGGCTATTCAGTGAAATCTTCTGCTTTTGTTACCCTTAGCCAATTGTCACTCCAGTGAGTGTATGACAGTAGTTTTAACACATGCATTACCACCCTACAGAAAAGCCCGAAAAATGCTGGTGCAAATTGCCCCAAGTCTCTCAGTTCAAATAATTTTACTAAAATGATCAGTTACACATGCAAATATTTGAAATTAGAATGATTTAACAAGAAATATTGAAAACTTAGAGTTACAAAAATAAATATTTCTAGATTTTTTTCCATTCGCTTGTTTTGAACTCAAGTGTAGTCCATACACGTGCTACCAATTCTAGTGCACTGGACTGATTTTGTGTGTGCTTTCCCTATTACCAGTGTCTCTCACCATCATGCAAACCTTCTCTGACTTCTGTGGTACTTGTAATTTATGTTCCAAAGTCAAGGATAAGAAGTCATTTCAGTCCAACTAAACAGTGTAGGGGTTGAACCTGCTACCTCGGCATCAGTACACTGGAAGTTTAAGAACAAGCCCTCTTATTCATTTGGCCATGCTGACCTCCAAAATGTAGATATTTTGTACTCTTGTGTTTGAAATATTTCAAAGCAAACGATCCTGCTTGAGACAACAGGAAAACATCTAGCTTAAACAAGAAGACTCCTGCGTGACTTCATAACAAAGACCATCAATCTCACTCTCCTCCAGGGACCAGGGACCATGAACCTGGAGGAACAGAACAGGCAGATGGAATTTCTTCCTAATGACCACAGCTAGAATTTAAGGAGCATAAATACTTTACTAGTCTCCAACACTGTCCCTTCAATTTGCAAGAAATGTCTTAAGTTTGTATGGAATTTGTACCATCTTGACCTGGCTGTCTTGGACATTATTTTCATTTTTAATTACAGGTTTTCAGTTGTTGTTTTTTTTGGGTGTCCCAGCAATTTTAACAAGCATTTTCCAAACAACCAAAATAAAAAATTAACCATTCTTTAAAAGCAGAGGTATCACTGCATATGACTGACAAATACTCTTATGTTCGCCTAAAATATTTTCGTTATTACTCTCTTTTTGTATAATGAATTTTTCATCTCTATACAGAAAATGATTACTGATATACAAGGGTCATGCAGTAAGTATCCAGACTGATGTAATTTCAGATAACTATGAGAGAATGAAATTACCTGTACTATTTTCCGACATAGTCACCTGTCACTGCAGCAAATTTTTCGCATTGAGCTAAGAGTTTCTGTATTTCGACACCATAAGATTCTTTTGGCTGGTCCTTGATCCATTGAAGAACTACCTGACGCACTTCGTTATCTACGTCAAACTTTGGTCCTCCAAGATGATGCTTCAGAGGGCCAAAAAAAGGTGAAAATCACTCAGAGCCAAGTCAGGATTGTAAGGTGAGTGTGGCAGTACCTCCCAATGCAATTGCTATAGTTTTGGCGGCTGTATAGGGTCTCACATTGTTGTGTTGATGAATGACACCTTTACTGGACAGTCCTGTACATTTATGGTGAATGGCCTTCCAAACTTTATGAAAACTGAGGTAATGATAATGTCCACAGAATTGTTGCTTATGTTGGTAGCCATTGTGACTTTACGTACAGTAGTAACTCGCTGACCATCCGAAACCTTTTTGACAATGTGTATTGCTTCACTCATAAACTTGTCACTCGACCTTCTCAGGGCTCATCCCTAGTGGATTCTTGACCTTCACAAAAGCGTTTACACTATTCAAACTCTGATGAACATACTACAAACACACATGACGGTCAGCGATGAATTTCAGAGGGTTTTGAACTTTCACCAAAAATGTAATCATTACGTGCTGTTCCTACACCATATGCCTTTTTTGAAAAAACTTAGCACAAGAACACAACTGATACATGCCCACTCCACCACCAAGAGGCAGATATATATGCTGTTCACTTTGGAGTAGTTACTAAACTTAATCATCTTTCTCTTATCCTGACAAAATCCAAATACCTACTGGACAACCCTCATATTTGTTGTAAAGAGTAAACATTAAAATCTCAACAAAAAGAGAATATTTTCATTCCCACTAAAAACGTAAACATTTTATACATGGAAATATGAATACTGAATTTAAAATGTGCACAAAAATCAAGAAAACTGGCCATAAAGCAAAATACTTTACTGAAATTCATCTATCAAGTAATACTGCAAACTCGCATGTTATCAATTTTATTTTGTGAAACTATTTTTTACTGCTGCTTACAGCTTGTTAAAAATGCTGGAACAATGATAACATTCTTGTTTAATTATGCTATACCTTGATGTAAAATTGTTATTATTTTCTTGAAGATGGACTCCCTACACTGTGTTCACATATTTATTATTTAGGGCATTAAAATGATACAGGTCTGTCTGATAGGGAGTTTAGTTTGATTTACCAATTAACAATATAATTTGCACCAAATAATAACAATATAGAGTTTCTCTGACATAAATAAAATAATCTGTAATGCTAAACAATTGTCTAAGATGTTTATTAGTATGCTATTAAGGATCTGATATCAGATGTCTAATATATATCTCTGGAATGACTTGCTATATAATACAGCAACGATTTCTGAAGAGATGTTTTAACAAATTTAACAAATGTAATCCTTGAAGTTTATTCACGTGATAACACAGCGGATAAGACAATCTAATTCAAGTGGACGAAAGGAGAAAAGGAAACTGTTGACGCCACAGTAGAATGATGGAGAATTAATTAAACAGATTACAAAAATGCTTCCTTGTGGTCCTACGGCAAAATGTACCAATATATCAATATAAAAAGAAATACTTCTTCCCCCCTTGTCATATACTCTCAATACTCATTTTACACAAATGCTGTCCCCCTGGAACATATTTTCCTGAGCTTGACCACATACTGAATGTGAACACATCACATACAAAATGAATATGTGCAAATGATGGGTGTGTCAAGTAAAAAGTGCCTCACAGATGCAGTCAAAAACACAGGTGTCAACAACAACAACAACAACCATTTCAAACACAATTCATCCTGTACAGTGTCTAGAGTACCATTTGAAAAATAATTTATATTTGTCTAGTGTGATAAATATTGATATATCACAGCCTGAATTCCTCTACAAGTGTGCCCCAGTAAGGCAGGACCCAACAGTGTTAAGTACACACAAGAATGTTCAAATGACTGTTGAGTGCCGTGAGTTGAACGAACTCCCTTTGCTTTTACTTTGAACTGTATTTGAACGAAAGCTGGGGAATGCTGGAATGGCTCCTTCTTTTGGAATCACATCGGCATAGAAAGACTGCTGCTCTTCAATTTCTCGCTGAAATTGATCCTCTAAAGCCTGGGAAATGAACAATAAGCTTTTTAAAAATTTTAATCACAAACAATAATATATAAGATTTATTCAATTATTTATACTCCTTCCTTACTAACCTTTGAATGCAATTATTTTTTATACATTCATTTCCTACACATAGTGAATATCAAGGAACTTTATAAATAATTTTAAAAAGACCAATCCCAAAAGATTAGTCGCTAATTGAAATATTATTACAGTAAATTGCTGTTATTGTTTTCAACCTACGCCGTTAGTGGTCGAGGGGAGGGGTTATTGCAGTTCTAGCACCTGTGACTAACACCTTTCCTCCAATTTCCTCCATGATTCGTGAGCAGTATATTTGTTATATTCAAGTAATTTCCCTGCTGGTTTGCTAGACCTGTTGTAGGTTCCTAACCTACTTAACCCTTTTACATTTGCTACTACCACCACATCATACTAACCACTGGACGCCCACCGATGAGCTACAAGCTATGCCAGGCAGGACTGGCCAAAAAGAAATTAAGCCATAGGCCCTTCCGTCAATTCTTAAAACGCTAAAAGTCAAAAGGATTGATAAGCCATGCTTTCATGGCCTGTATTCATTAAAGGGTTTAAAGTGTACTCATTCCAAATAGAGTCCTGTATGGTTAACTTTTGTCACTACCTCCCTGTGCTGGGAGTGGGTATTTATAGTAAGTCTCATCTCATCTCATCATGTTCCTCTTGTACCTTGCGGTGTCAAGGTGAAGTATAAACATCGTGAGAGTGCCCGATTATGGGCTTCATATATCGATATTCCCATGGATTCTGCTATTCCCTCCGTCCAACGTTTACGTGGTCGGCCTCTTCCTCTGTTTCCATCTGGTCTGTACATCATTGTTTGTTGTGGTATGCTGTTGACTGGTAACCTACTTGCATGGCCAAACCATTTGACTTGCAGCTTTCTAATAAAATCTAGTAAGTAACATTATAAAAAGATGAGAAATTAAACACAAGAATTCAGAAATAAAGAAAATGAATTTCAATAGTCAACATGTTGCTTTCCACTCTCTCAAAGCATAATGGACCTGCTTAACATGAATAGGAAATCTGAAGCTATGTGTTAAAGTGGCAATAATTTACATGTTGTTCAATAAAGCATGAAAGAATATACCTTACAAAAGTACTTTCTACAGATGTTTAACTAACTTTCCACACTAATTGACCAAGTCTATCAATTCCTGAAGAATGATGCTGAATTATCATCATGTACTGAATTGAAGGAAAACAATTATTATATACAAGGCATGTGTGTTCCCTTCTTTATTTATGAATACCAAAAAATGTGCTTACAGTTTCACTATTTATGACCCATGAATGGCAGCTATGATGAAGGACATGAACAGAGTGTTTACTGTAGGTTACTTATGTTCAGTCTGAAGTGCTCTAACTGCCCTGATATGTCAAGCCATACTTTGTGTGTGCGCATGCAGGAAGGAGAGAAAGAGAGTGAGTGAACGATGAATGAGTGAGAGACGATGTTTTTTAAACCATAAGATTTTTGTTGTTTATCTCCCAACTATCTTAAGCTGCTATTGATTAGAAAGTGTTTTTAATTATGGGCCAGGCTATGGCCGCCAGAGGGCCACACAATGGTAACCTGCAGCAAAAGGAAAGGATATCCCCACAACAATGATGGCAACTACAACTAAATTGACTCATTATTGTGTAACAAATTCCTTTGCTTCATGTTGTTCTCATCCCAACCTGCCAGAAAGAATTCCTAACATGAAATCCATGTCCTGATGGATATGACAAATAGAAAACTTCATGCTTTAGACTCCCGAAAACTACAACACACCAGACTCCACACCTCTGCATGATGCACTCACACACCTTTAATGTGCAACATGGATGATCTGCCATGACATTTACAGTACATGATTGGTCAACTTACTATCTCCATTATCCACAACTTCACACAACTTCTAGGTACATCAACCACTTCACAGGAAGAGCCTTCAGTTGTCAACGCAAATCATACAACTGGCTCCATACACCTAGCAGTCAATCCAGGAAGAACCCTGTTTATTGTTTTCTAGCTTTCAGTTACTGATTTATCATTCAACTGCCGTGCAATTCCATGCAGGTTAGTTTCACTAGATATGTGTTTATAACTTTATGTGTGAACACTTTAACACCTCACTTCCTGGCTATAATACAATCACTCCTTAACATTGTTGATCCTTTGCCAGCTCCCCTGACCCCTGTATTTTCCTAACATGGGTGTCTTCAATGTCCTGTGTCCATGTCCATGCTGGTTGGTCCTGCCTCTTCTTCCAGAAAAGATGCCTTCCATGACTGTCCTCTCTATACCACTATGATGTTTAATACGGCCAAAGTATTTCAGCTTCTGAGACATTATGCTATATGTCAGCCAGTTTTCTGAGACATTATGCTATATGTCTGCCAGTTTTCTGAGACATTATGCCATATATCACCAGTTTTCTGAGACATTATGCTATATGTCCACCAGTTTTCTGAGACATTATGCTATATGTCCACCAGTTTTCTGAGACATGATGCTATATGTCTGCCAGTTTTCTGAGACATGATGCTATATGTCTGCCAGTTTTCTGAGACATTATGCTATATATCACCAGTTTTCTGAGACATTATGCTATATGTCCACCAGTTTTCTGAGACATTATGCTATATGTCCACCAGTTTTCTGAGACATGATGCTATATGTCTGCCAGTTTTCTGAGACATGATGCTATATGTCACTAGTTTTCTGAGACATGATGTTATATGTCAGCCAGTTTTCTGAGACATTATGCTATATGTCCACCAGTTTTCTGAGACATTATGCTATATGTCCACCAGTTTTCTGAGACATGATGCTATATGTCAGCCAGTTTTCTGAGACATTATGCTATATATCACCAGTTTTCTGAGACATTATGCTATATATCACCAGTTTTCTGAGACATTATGCTATATGTCCACCAGTTTTCTGAGACATGATGCTATATGTCAGCCAGTTTTCTGAGACATGATGCTATATGTCACCAGTTTTCTGAGACATTATGCTATAAGTCAGCCAGTTTTCTGAGACAATATGCTATATGTCTGCCAGTTTTTTTTAATGTTCACATCTTGTACAATGTCAGTATTCTTCTTCTTTTTGGTCCACTGTATTTTAAGAATTTTACAGGAAAATTTAAGATCAAAAGCCCTGATGTTTTTCTTTATCTCTTGTCTGTTGGGGTGTCATCCTTGCACTCCGGTCCATAGGTGCTCAGATGCTCCCCCCAATATAATAGGGGGGAAGCATATTAGGTATTAGGAAGCTAATAGTGCTAGTTCTGTGTTGATTGACGAGACCCCTCATTTTCCTGATGTGCCTCTTTTGTCTGCCTCATTTCCCTTAACTCCTGCATGTCCCGGGGCGAAAATGAAGATGATTCTACGGGCAATTGGCGATCACGACGATTCAGTCCACTGTCTACGTACAGAATGTGCCTTGACCTTGGATCATGATCACTGAATCACTTAAAACACAAGCATTGGTATACTTCTGTATTTTCTTTAGTGATTGTGAAATTGTCCGACGACTCACATCCATGTTGCCACAGGAAAGATGCTTGTTCTCAATTGTATTTTTACATTAATTGTTTGCTGGTGAATTCCCTTTCTTTACACTATGTATTGCTAATCTTCCTCCTCTAAAACAAGTTCTGGTTCACTTTCAGTTATATTACCTGAATTCTTTGTCACATCTTCATACATTCCTCCAAAGTACTCCTTCCATCTTTCTAATATTGACATATACAGGTACAACATTTAGTGCTCACATAACCATTTCTATTTTCCACCTCAGTGTCAAGTCATGCACCACAATTCAACGTGCGGCAGTGTCAAAGTGACCACACTTCAAACAAGTCATAGTCATCACTAGAGTCCAGCGCCTAACAAGTGAGACAGCCAGATCACCAGAAACATCCATTCATAAACAATCTATTCATAAAACATTCATTCATAAATGTATGTTCTTCTTCTTCCCCTCCCCCATCTCCCAATGGGCCCTCCACCGTCTCAAGCTCTGTCTAGACTTGTACATGATTGGCTGGATTTTGCAGCAACAGTTTTCTATGGGATGGGTAAGCCAGTCTGACACCAACCTTCCTTAGTGGCCTATTAAGACATGCATAGTGGATTACAGTGTGAGCGAGTGAGATGGCAGAACATGACCGCCCATGCTTACCGGCATGGCACATGATGACTGATTCCCTTATGCGCCCTGGAAACAGGCAAAGCATGTATTTATCGCTCCTAAATTGTACCTTTCCACTGTAAATTGTCTCACCTGATAGCGCCAGGAGAGAAATCGTGTAGAATGTTTATGAATGTTCACTGCATGAACTAACTAGATATAACCATTCACACATAACAATATTGTCAACCAGTGTACCTGCTTCCTGGGTACCAACATAGCTTTCCATTTATTCATGTCACTAGAAAACTGGTCATCAAGCTCTTTGATTTTCTGAGTCTCCTGCTCCATCAGCATCTTGCGTTTTTCAGCCTAGAAAAAAAAAACACCATTTCATATTCTCTTGTTATAAAATATCTCATATAGCGGCACTCTTCCGATTGACGGGTCTAAATAGTTCTGCAGTGAATAATTTTATATAACTAACACTAACCCTAACCCTAATCACTTATTCACTGCAGAACTATTTAGACCCGTCTGTCGGAAGAGTGCCTCATATAGCACCATATACAAGTGATGTATCACAGAAATATGGAATAAAACAGGGTCAAGTAAAAACTGCATTTTAAACAATACATATTTCTGCAAATGGAAGCTATTAATAAACTTGTTAATGAGCTACAAACAAGCAATTGTAACATATGGCCGGCCATAAATCAAGGACAATTATAGCAAACTATAAATAAAACCTTGTAAAGCGATAGTAATGAGGATTTCATAGAAGGATGTAAGATGTTTGCTTTTGCCATTGTAATGAAGAAGTTCAACAACAGAAAAGTAGCATACGACAAGACCAAGACAACAGACACTCATTACATATTATCAGAAGAAAAAAAGTAAACAATTGTGGCCATGTCATTAGAAGAGAAAAGCTGGAATAGATTGTAACACTGTGAGGAATTGAGGGAAAGGATCTTCTTCCAGTGCCTTACCGGCTGGTGTGGGCGATCATGCCTCTCCACAAATTATGATCTCCAACGTCATGGATCAATTCGTGTGTTGACTCCCTTCCGTGCCATGACACAAGACTGTCAAGAATCTTCTCATGCCGTTTTCCTTGATCTTTGTTTCCACAAATCTTCCGGTTATTTAGAAGATATCTGCCCCGTTTTATCCAAACAGATAACACTTAACAATGACTACTGTCCAACATTTAATATTTTGTAGCTCATTTGAAACTTTGAAAATATCCATACATTCATTGGTTACTGTGTACGAGTACAGAAAATCTACGAAGGCGAGTCAATAAGTAAGTCACAGTTCTGTGGGATGGCAGGTAAATGTAGTTGGTGTTTTCTACACGTGTCATTAGGTGACAGCAACATCGAACTTTATATTCCCATTTGTCAGGTGGCAATAGGTGTCTCATGCGCATGTGCAGCGCATAAACAAAATGGCGACTGTACTTACGGAGTATACAACCAAAGAGCAACGTGCTGTTGTGCGATTTTTGTGGGCATTCATAAGGAAATGCTTCCTGTTTATGCTGACAAATGCTTGTCCCGTAAAGCGGTAGCTGGGTAGAAAAATCTTCTCAAGGACACTCTAAAATGTTGATGAAATCCGATCTGGTCGTCCTGTTGAGAGTGCAACAGAAGCAGCCATGCAGCGGGTGGAGGAGATGATTAAAGGTGACAGGCGAGTAACGATAGACTCTGTAGCATCTGTAATAAGGTGCTCACGTGGTTCAGCATACAGCATAATGCATGATCGATTGCAATTTAAGAAAGTGTGCTCAAGGTGGGTATCCAGACAATTGAAGGAGTAACACAAAATAACCGATTTGGCCTATCCTTGCATCATCTCTGTCGATACGAAGATGAAGAAGACATGCTGAACAGGATTGTTAATGGGGACGAATCATGGGTGCATCACTACCAGCCCAAATCAAAGCATGCTTCAATGTAATGGAAACATCCTTCTTCGCCTTGTGTCCATAGTTATGGACAAGAATACGTCATAAAAGAACGTTTGCTGAAGTGTTTACGATGTAGTTGGTTTTTCTACACCATTTAGAACATGACTTAATTGATTCCTGTCAATATATCCATGAAGTGCAGAAATAAGCTCTACTGGCAGATACAGAAAGAGCAAATCGTCCAGTGGACTTCATTGGAGATGTTACTTCTTCTGACAATGTTGCCAGTAACGGTCATCGTGACTCAACTTCTCAGGACACAAATTTAAACACTAAGCGTGTTGTGCTACATTTTTTGAACATCTGGTGGACAACTTACAGCTTTTCGACTAAGCATACGATTTATCCTTTGGTAGTTTAGAAAACATCTTGTGCAGATACAATTTGAATTCCGAATTGTACCAGCTTAAAGTTCAGAATGTTGCTTAGTGACAAACGTGTGACTACAAACTAGAGCATGCTTTAGTCTAGCATCTGATTGTGAATCTTGCATAAAGAATGGAAACATGCTCATTGGAAATTATGTTGAAAAACTTGGGCCAAACAATGTATGTAAAAAAGTAATTCGTTTCAATTACATGTCTAAATTGTATTTATTATATTTTTAAAAACATGCCAGAATTGAGACAAAACAGTATGATAGCTGTACCACGTAAATCCTGAGAGACAGAAAAATCTAAGCGTTCACTGTGAGACTAAATATCTACAAATCCATATTTAGTACGTATTCTCTTCTTGATTTTCAACTTCAATCATTCTTGATTCTCAACTTTCATACAGTACAAACAGTAGTTTCCCTTTGTGCTGTACATTTTTTGTACACTTAATCTTGCTGATCAACTTCTTCTTTTCTGATACTCAAGGTATTACCAAGAATGTTGATTCCTTCTGGTGTTTTTAAAAAGGAACAATTCTTGTGCAACATAACTAATTTGAATTTTACAGAATTCTATAAAAACCCATGTCTTAAAACTTCTAGAATTGTTCTGCTTAGTGTACAAATGTGTATGACTCACAAACTTATGGCATCTCTTTTAGCTACTGAAGACAAAACTGATTGTTATCATCTTTGACCATACAAGGAATGGTACAACAGTTGCCCATCCTGGCAAGATATATGATGACAAAACTTGCCAATACAATTAATTTAGCAGAATTATAAGAAAATTACAGACTTCAAATTACAATGAACATAAAAATGTATTAATTAAATAGATTTTTAAAAACATGCAAAGAACTTGAACAGAACAAAACAGGATGATGTGACACAAGACTTAACATCTTCTGAGAGAATGAAGAAAATAGCCAGTAGGTATCTCTGTAAAACAAATTAAGAAATACCTGCAGCTGTTCTAGTTCCTTGACAGTTGCTTCATTCTTGTCTCTTAATGCCTTCAGCTGTCTCTTGTGCTTCTCTTCTTGTCTCAGCTGCTCAGACTTCATGCGCATCTTCTCACTCTCTTCAAACTAATGGACATATTGAACAGTGCAGATATAGTTCATCAGACTGTGCTTTTAACTGAAGTTTTACATTTTTATGTCATTTTTTTCAAGTTTGTTTGTAAACTTTGTTGCCCGATGCTCTACATAGGTACCTTGATATTTCTTTTACAAAGGCACTACCAGTAATCTAGAATTTCCAACATGACTGAGCTGGCAATGTGATATATGTGGGTTGGTTTTCTAATTTTGTGTTCAAAGTTAGCCTAGGTAGGGGCATATTTGGAATAATGTGTGTGTCATGTGTGATTTGGTGTCCATATATTTGAAACTTCACCGGTGCTATCGAGTTTGTACACTGCTCTGATAATCTCCCAGTCTCTTGCATGATCTATAGGAAGAGGAGGCTGGGGTAACAGTGAAGGTATCCATGTGTGCAATTAAAGATGATCCTTCACAGATGATCATACACTATGTTTAACAATGCTAGTGTCACATGCCTGGGTTCAGTGGCATTAAGGTGAGTGGCCGTACAATATAAACAGTTCAAGAGGTGAAAGGGCATTCACCGGAAAGAGAATATAAGGAGATAAACGGTAAGGGAGAGGGGCTGCAAGAAGGGGCAGACAGTTGGAGCAGTGAGGTTGTGTGTTGTGTGTGAGGCATTGTGGGGGATGGAATTGTTGAGAAGAGAGGGACAAAGACTGACGGGGGTCAGTTGATGTTTGGACTCCGAGCTGAGAGGGAGTTGAGTGTAGACCAGACCAGGAGAAGGTCGTGGTCTGATAAAGTGAAGAATTGTGACGGAGTTTGGAATATAACTCCGCACTGTGGGTTCCAGGGATAGTTAGTGGAATTCGAGACCCATAGTGGGTTACTTTGAGTCGGGCCTAGAGAGAGGCTAGTATACCTGTCGTGTGGGACGATATTTTAGTAGCCTTGAGAGGCAGTGCTATTCGACGTGTTCCATTGGGATGGAGATATATTCTTAGAGAATTATTGTTCCTGGATTTTTATGTTACATGTGTCTGTGTTAATTCAGAATTAAAGGAATATTATGTGCGCAAATTAACGCTTGTTCACTGACTGGTGTTTGGTGGTGATGCATCTTGATTAATCTGTTGTTCAACATCACATTGTTACAAGGACATACCCTAGACATAACCATAGCCACTCTATCTGTCACTTAGTCAACATTCACTTTGTGACAGAGAAGATTTCTGGGAGGCTTCGTCGATTAGAGAGAACACTAACATCAGAGACATTAGTCGGATGCCCAATTACAACAACAATAATGAGAGCTCTCCTGTCAAGAATAAACATCTTTTTCAGCAGACAAAGCATTTCAAAAGTGTCGGAGAATTAATACAGAGTCCACGAGAAACCAGGTAAAAATATCATTTCTCACTCGGAGTGGGGAGAGTAGACGGGGAAAGACTGTCCACGATATAAACACTGGTGTTTCTCCTGTGCGGGAATTGGCTAGCGGAGAGTTCACGAAAGCCCACCACAGGTAAAACCATTGCCCACCCTGAGAGGGAGAGGGGACAGCGGGGTTTACTCACAGTACACAGACAAGATTCGCGCTACTGAGAGAGGCGTCTGGCCGACAGCAGGCGAAAAAGTCAGCGCGGTTTAGTACAGTTGTTCACGAAAAATAGACAGGCGCCAAAGGTGAAGGTCAGGTGAACTTGTGCACAGCGAGTGTGTGTGTTTACGGCGTCTTCAGAGTTCGGTGCAGATAATAAGATGGAAAGGGGCGCCAGAGGAGTTACGAGGGTAATTCATGGTTAAAAACTCGCCAGGAGGAGGGGAGTTATAGGAGAAAAGTGTGGAGTCAGCACAGAAAGGTGAGCAACAAGAACTTCAAGATAATGGTTTCCGAGGAAACAATGTTGGTAGAGTAGGACGGTACCCATATAGAAGAGGGAACTTCCAGAGACGTCCAAATTATGCCGGATGTTGGAATTGTGGGAGCTGGAGACACAAAATGACAGATTGTGATGCACAACCATCAGATGGACCAACGAACAACAGTAAAAGGGAGATCACTTGTTTCAAATGTGGAAGGAACGGGCATGTCAGTCATCAATGTAGGATGAGAGAAACAGAGCACTCAAATGCAGCACAAGTAATTGAGACGCTGAACAATGAAGATTGTAGTGGGTGCAAACCTCTTT
This sequence comes from Cepaea nemoralis, assembly GCA_014155875.1. NCBI lineage: Eukaryota > Metazoa > Mollusca > Gastropoda > Stylommatophora > Helicidae > Cepaea > Cepaea nemoralis. Next base: position 5,025 of record JACEFZ010008854.1, on the reverse strand, counting down.
TTGAAAAAGATGGTCAGCCAGTCTTAATATGTGGTCACACAGTTAAAGCAGGATCAGCAGTGCATGAAGGAGGAAGTCTGAAGATGCATCATGGGTTTGTTAATGATAGGCCAGCGTTAACAATTAGGGATTCCGGATGTACGTCCATCGGGGTGAGAAAGAGTTTAGTGCAACCCTCGGATTATACAGGAAAAAAGATTAGATCCATAACATTTAATGGGACAGTAGAATACTACCCAATAGCCGTGATAACAGTAAAAACACCATACATAACAGGAAGAGTGACAGCATGTGTTTTAGACTCACCAGTGGCAGATCTCATCATTGGAAATGTTATAGGAGTTAAAGAGTGTACAGAAGAGGAAGTAGTTTATTGGGACCAAAAATATAGTGTAAGCAGTAATGAGGTAGTTACCACAAGAGAACCTAAATTAGAGAGTATAGCTGAGGTAGAAGAGGCACTTGAAGTAGACACAGGAACTCAGGACAAGGATAGTACAGCTGAGCAGATGAGAATGGATCCCAAATATAGTGCTAGTGGCTCCCAGAGACAAGATACTACTCTGAACAAATGTTCACAAGGGTGTAGGAGAGTAGAACATAGGCAGTCAAAGAAAGGTAGATGGTGCTTCGAGAGGAAGAACAATGTTCTCACTCGCCGCTTTTCAGATGGCGGAACTGCATGTGGGCAAGTAGTATTACCGTTAACACATAGAGACCGATATACTAGAACAGCTCAGGATAGTACATGTGCAGGGCACATAGGCATAAGGCGTATGCAGCAGAAAGAAAGGTGCCAGATATATGGGCCAAGATTGAATACAGAGTTCAGACTAAACAGAGACGCAAGTGTAACAGTGCAATATGCAGATAGGAAAGTTGAGTCAGGTCAAAAGAGTGTTCGCGACATTACTGACCTAGGGCTAGGGATAGCAAACAGATGTTGTAATTGTAGAGGTACCATGAGTCATGGGTACATGAAAGGTAGACACAGCATCGACAGGAATCAGAGGTGGGTTGATGCAAGAAAAGAACCACCTGATATATGGTCGGTACACAAATAGCTTGTGTCTTCTTAAAGATATTAATAGACCTGTGGGTACATAAGTATAATGCTTTTCTATGATGTATTATTATTATGTGATGTATTAGTTCATGCATTGGTATACAAGATAGAAAGATGGTTGTATTTATGTGTGGGGAATATGGGAGTTTACTATGAGTAGTTGATATATTATTAAGTGTGGTAGCTAGAGTAAGTTGGATTGATACTAACGACTACCCAGGCAATGTGTCTGGGTCACATATTTGATAAGTATGAGTCTCCCAACATTTGAAAACGATGTTTTCTTTTGAGGGTGGGGTAGTGTCACATGCCTGGGTTCAGTGGCATTAAGGTGAGTGGCCGTACAATATAAACAGTTCAAGAGGTGAAAGGGCATTCACCGGAAAGAGAATATAAGGAGATAAACGGTAAGGGAGAGGGGCTGCAAGAAGGGGCAGACAGTTGGAGCAGTGAGGTTGTGTGTTGTGTGTGAGGCATTGTGGGGGATGGAATTGTTGAGAAGAGAGGGACAAAGACTGACGGGGGTCAGTTGATGTTTGGACTCCGAGCTGAGAGGGAGTTGAGTGTAGACCAGACCAGGAGAAGGTCGTGGTCTGATAAAGTGAAGAATTGTGACGGAGTTTGGAATATAACTCCGCACTGTGGGTTCCAGGGATAGTGAGTGGAATTCGAGACCCATAGTGGGTTACTTTGAGTCGGGCCTAGAGAGAGGCTAGTATACCTGTCGTGTGGGACGATATTTTAGTAGCCTTGAGAGGCAGTGCTATTCGACGTGTTCCATTGGGATGGAGATATATTCTTAGAGAATTATTGTTCCTGGATTTATATGTTACATGTGTCTGTGTTAATTCAGAATTAAAGGAATATTATGTGCGCAAATTAACGCTTGTTCACTGACTGGTGTTTGGTGGTGATGCATCTTGATTAATCTGTTGTTCAACATCACATTGTTACAAGGACATACCCTAAACATAACCATAGCCACTCTATCTGTCACTTAGTCAACATTCACTTTGTGACAGCTAGTATAAACAAAGCCAAATGACATCCAGTCAATATCGTATAATAAACTAAGATCCCCACATTTTCAAAACTGTCTTAAACATAACCAAGAAGAGAACTGACCACAAGATAGAACTTAGTTTAGTTTAGTTTAGTTTAGTTTAGTTTAGTCGTTGGATCAACATCACGGCACATGGTTGAACCCATAAGTGCTCCGTTCTCCTCCTAACTCAAACCTGAGTCTGGAGAAACTCAGCTCAATGCACGAACTCCGTTGCATCGGCGAGGATCCTGAAATACTTTGGGTAGATTTTTAACTCGAAATTTTGCCCGTACAGCGCCGTTAGGCTACTCTTTTTTGATTTCCAACTGCCAAGGGATTTTTACGTGCGCTACAATACACACGGGCGTCCGATCTCACTACCCAGAGACCAGGGGAAATTTTATTACTGGAAGTCCAGGTGGATTTTTAAAATAAATCTCGGTCCTCACCGGGGCCTGAACCCGGGACCTCCAGCACTCGAGGCGGACACCATACCTCGAGACCACTCAGCCCCCCCCCCCCCCCAGATAGAACTGGTACTAAGTATTTGGTTCTAGGTTCCTCAAGGATACAAGCAACAGAGTTATCAGTGGAACAATGAGGACCTTGCGGAGAGCATGACTCAGCAAACCAGACCTCATTTATCAGCTTTATTTACTATGAAAAGGCCTGTGACAGGCCTATGCCAACTGTGAAATTTAAATTAGATTTCAGATCACAAAAGCAACAAAACAAGAAAGCATGCAGGGAGTAACATGCATTTCTAGCATTAATACTAACCTGTGGAATAGAACTATATATATATATATATATATATATATATATATATATATATATATATATATATATATATATATATATATATATATATATATACAGGCCCGTCTCCCTGGTCGAGGGGTTAGCAGCTTTCTCCGCAACCCCGAATAGGATATTCAAGGCATGCAAGAATATAGGGTTCAAACTTATATATCGAGCTGAATAGAATTACTAAGAACAGGAACAGTTGAGCCACATTATCATATACTTTCAACATTAGTCTCCAGCTTAAACAAAATGTATATGCATGCATAAACACATACATATGAAAGCGACCATTTGGAAAAGATTAGAAGAATGGAAAATAGTCTAATATTTTTTTTTTTAAATAAGGATGAAGTAACAAATCATCTACTATCTTACATTTTTAATTTTTGTTTTGTCATCATCTGGCGTGCCAATGTTACTGAGTCTTAAGCTTTGTTTAAACATCTGTGCCCTCGTTTTGGCCTCACTCTTCAGAATTTTCGGTAGACGTCGTTTCTCCATGCTATGCCTAGTCAGCATTTCATCTTCCTTTGTTTGATTGTACCTCTTTAAGTTTTCCATTTCCTGAAACAAGACATGTCAATCATAAGGTAATAGTGGGAATTTATCAATGACAAGAATAAATTTGCATCAACATAAAGCAGATACAAATAAGTGAATGAAAGTGTAGGGTGGGTACGTGATTCTTTAACTCTGTATACTGTACACATCTTGCGACTGTGTGGCTCTAGACGTCTCAGGTGTGAATGTCTCAGTACTTTCTATGGTATGATATTGGTTTTTTTTTTGTTTCCTTGCTATGCTACTCTTTAACCCTTTGACCCCTAGGTACCAGTTTATCAGTGTGTGTGGTAAAATCCCTTGTCTCGATGTACCAGTTTATCAGTGCATGTGATAAAATCCCTTGTCTCGATGTACCAGTTTATCAGTGTGTGTGATAAAATCCCTTGTCTCGATGTACCAGTTTATCAGTGTGTGTGGTAAAATTCCTTGCCTAGATGTACCAGTTTATCAGTGTGTGTGGTAAAATCCCTTGTTATCGATGTACCAGTTTATCAGTGTGTGTGGTAAAATCCTTTGTCTCGATGTACCAGTTTATCAGTGTGTGTGGTAAAAGCCTTTGTCTCGATGTACCAGTTTATCAGTGTGTGTGGAAATATCCCTTGCCTTGCTGTACCAGACCCTACCTAACATTGATAGGGTGGGCACACAAACATTTGAATAATAATAAGTTCAAGAAGTATAAGTAGCTAGTGGGAAGATAAATTCCAATAGTGGTGCCAGTGAACTAAAAACTGGTTATGTGCGTCAAAAACACCACCTACTCTCACTAATGCAATTTATCAACTTATGCGCTATCTGTCCATATCTTGATTCAGATGTTCCAGTTTCCTGTCTCTCTGATGTTATGTATCTATTAATCTTACCAGCTGTTACAATATAGTGTTTCCTGTGTTTCTCTTCTAATGACATGGCCTAGAAACATTGTCCTCTTATTTCAGGTCATTCAATCCAACTTGAATGGTCTAGTTTCTGAACAATGCTACTTCTCCAGCCCAATTTTGTGACATGCTCACAGCCTTTTCTTGGGAAGATAATGTCATGGCTTTTCCTTGTCTTCAACATCCATACAGGTAGTTTGTTGTGAACTCCGTTTTTAATCTGTGTACACACACCTGCCACTCTGCGTGGCTCCAGACTTCTCAGGTGTGAATGTCTCAGTACTTTCTATGGCATGCTGATCAGTTTTCTGTTTCCTGGCTATGTTACTCTTTAACCCTTTGACACTAGGTAACAGTTTATCAGTGTGTGTGGTAAATTCCTTTCTCTCTTTTCCCAATTGTTTAACCGAAATGTCCAGATCTTGACATGTGATGGTCCTGATCTGCTCAGATGTAGAGTTGTCCACTTATTCTGGTGGATTCTAAGCTCCTTAAACAGCATTTGCAACAAGTCTGTGCATGTATTGCCAGTCCTCTACCACTAGAAAGTGCAGCTGATTAAATATGATCATTTTTAAGATTCCAAAGTTAATAGAGATGAGAAAATGAATGAACATTGTCATGAACCTCAGTGGCATGCTTTAGCTAATTAATGCCCTCATGGC